>JAYRBW010062322.1:0-10007 GCA_036023295.1 Invenusta paracnida
CGTTTTGAGGTACCCCCCCCCCCTCTGCGTTACGTTACTGATACTGATCGTTTCGACAGACCCCCCTCCCCCCTTTTTGCGTATCGATATTTATGGATGGCCCCTATAAGAGAGAATTTCAAGCGGGCAAATGTGCATGCCTTAAAGCACTGGTATGAAAAGTATATAAATATGCGCCTGAATTAGAGCTACAATATAAATACGTAATTTATAGGAGTACAGCTTAAACAATAAGAAAGTTTTCCGATAGCGAAAATAACCAGTTTTGCCCACATTTAAGCCGTAGAAAGCCGCGCCGATGAAACAGAGAAGATGATCTTCTCTTTTGTATTCATACGGCTTAAATACAGGCAAAACTAGCTATCAGAAATGTATTATTATTAGTCAAGCTATACTCCTATAAATTACATATTATTGTAGCTCTAATTTAGGCGCACATTTCTACTTTTCATATCAGTGCTTCACGTCATGTACATTTGACCTAAAAGATTTAAACTAAGAATCATCCACTGTCTTTTATATTTTCCTAGAAAAAAAAATACAGTGGACAATTTCTGATTTTACGTAGGCACTTAAATAAAGAAAGAACGCTATAGAAAACTCAGTTCTTTGAGCTTAGCGGAAATACCTTCTTATTAATGACACAGTCCCAGTCGGGCATGGGTGGGCCGTTGGGGTACTTGGCATGAAGCTCCTCTTCAACCGACATGGCATGATAGTAGGTGAAGCCGATCACGGGTAATGCTCCAAATAGGGTGACGTACATCCACAGATTCACACGGTCTGGAAAAGTCAACAGGTAATAATAACCAACTATGTAACACAACGTTGGAGTATCTGCAACTTCGGATAATATGTTAATTGAGACATCCCTATAGATTCACTAATCTAGTTTATCTAAAGAATAAATATAAGTTGTTAAATATGGACGTCTAGTCCGACAGATGAGATTTATTCAAGTGAAAAGCGCAGGATTGAATGACCTCAAAACCTGAAAGCATAACTTGCATCTAGATAACAATTTTTTTAAATGAATTGCTGTCGTGTTTCTGTCGTGGATAAAATATTGTATGAGCATTTGCTCTTTCCCATATTCAAGAATAGGAAAAAATTGTGTGATTTTGACCAGTTTACACGAAACGTATATCTTGCATAATACGATTTATAACTCTGATTTTGCTTGTAAGATGTAGATAATAACTAGACGAACAAAATGATACATAACTTACTTATTAAAAAATACGAATAAAAAATTTAATTTCTGAAAAATATACATTTTCATGTCAACTGGTGAAATCCAAATTTGCGTCTAGTTGTATAAATAACTATTATTATTATTGACACGAGTGCCAATTGCTTTCAAAGTGCGGTCCCAAGTTGCTGTCATTTGATACCCTGAGTTTCTTGTACTCATATCAGCACTCCTTCTCCTTCAATACAAGAAATGTAATTTTTCTACAGCTAATCAAGCTGGATAAGTTCTCAAAGCTGGACTTCTTCATGTAACATTGAGAGTCTCTTTCTCTTCATGTCTCTTATTGATTTGGGTGAACTCAAGATTTAAATTTAAATGAAAAATACAACAATGTTGAAAATAACTAGCGGTTGTTATATTATGAGTTCCCAAATAAGCCTTGTCTATGAGCAATGCTTGATAAGTAAACAATATAAAATGGAGACAATGTTTTATTGTTTATTGCAACAAACTACAAGGATTATGCTTATATGTGGGACATATATCCCAAAAATACATTTCGTTAATAGCATTGATATTATTGACAATATCACAAAGTTTTATGATATAATTGCAATAATATAGTAGATATACAGGAACTATTGCAATGTAATAATTAATGCAGCTAGTTGCAACACTGATATAACATAATATTATTGAATGATACTAAAGTTTAAGTATGTGAGCATATATTAAATTGTTTGAAAATATACAATTTTGTGTAAGATGCATTTTACTCAAGGTATATTTTGACATGAAGCTTCTCTATTTATTACCTAGTTTTATAAAAAGCCATTTTTAACTTCTAAAGAGTATATTAATTTTATTGCAATTGAAGTTTTTAGTACTATAAACCATATCTAGCAACTAGTGATATGGCGCTAAAATTTACAGCCATGGCCATTTCCAATGCCCATGTGTGAAAATAATGCATATTTTCATAATTAATTGAAATAACAACTAATGATAAAAATATGCATTATATGGGCATTGGAAGTGGCTGGTGCTGTATATGAAAACTACAAATATTAATTGCTATAATTGTGCTTAATTAAAATGTTTAATAAATACTCTTATAGATGTTCTTCAATTTCTTATTTTGTATAGGCTGAAAAATTAGAGCTACTATTGTCATTGAATCACATATATACATGTTTAATGAAGATTTTAATATTTTTGCATTAGTTCATCAAAAATTCATAGTATACATTAATTATTATAGTATTTTTGATGAAATTTAAGCAACTATTGCAAAGGTCCTTGGCTTCACTGTCAATGAAAAATTGAAATGGAACGGCCACATTGCCTTGGTGGTTTTGAAATCATCCAAGGCTCTATTTCCTCTGCATGTGGAAGAGAGTTCATACACCTGTCGAAGTGATGATTACAGTGTAAAGCTCCATGATAACATCTATTCTAGAATATAGCGTACCTGTGTTCCATACACCTCTCACTACCAAGGAACACAATACATTGGAATCCAGCCTAAAACAGGCTGCTTGATCTGCCATCTCTCAAATCCCGTCATGAGGACTTGGCTAGAAAATTCTTTTGTGACAATGTTAAAGGCAACAGCATTAGTTTTCTGCTTGATCCTCACCTCCAACCTGCCACTTCTGTTTCACTTAGAACTAGATGCCAGTTTGCTTTTAAGTGTAGAACATCCAGATTTCAGGCCAATCTCCTCCTATTTGGGAAATTGAATGCCATTTAATGTTTCTTCTTTTGCTATTTTATGTTACTTGTTTGCCTTTCCTAGTACTTTGTATGTTTGCATGCTGTATTGACTGTTAACTTTGTACCTTCAAATCTATGCTTTTCTCCAAGGTGCAAAATAAAGATATAATTGTTATATTATTGTAATCCCTAAAGCCTCATTTACACACACAATTTAAAAATGGAGCAATACATTTGCTAACTGTAAGTGGCCTAAGCAATTTTGTATCAGCAGCAAATAATTCAGCAGTGCTGAACTTTTCTCACAAAATCCTATGATATATGTTTCTGCCTCATTTTTAGATAATTCTGGATCCAATAAAGGTAAAATCCACACCAAAACACAAAACACTCAAAGGGAGATGGAAGGGCCATTATAGACAAATTTGACTGTTTTCATACATACTATATTTTGCAACTTGGCTGGTAAGCATTATGCCATATTATTATTATTGGTCATTTGTATATAAAGAAGAATGCATTTAAAGTGCTTAACTACATTTATCTTACTGGTAATAAAAGCCTATTAATTATAAAATAAACATGTAGCAGGTATACATAAATAATACTTCCAGAAAAACATTAAATAACAATGTGTATAATACAAATGTACATATCAGTAGTATTACTGATAGGTAAGATAACATGATCATAAGTAATAAAGTGGCTTGTGTAATAAATAGAACATATCTTGTATACTGAATTAGAATATAAAATAGGTAATATTTTAAGCTATTTTATTATGTGCAAATTAAGTTATACATATATAAGTAACAGTGGTATCAAAGCATTTAAATGTAACTGTATACAGAAAAGTATGTATACACATAATATAAAACTTTGATAATGTTCAATCACCACTACCTATATGTAGACCTGACCAGCTTAACTGTAATGCCATCTTTTATACAGATGTGGCATGTAAATAATAAGTATACATACAGGATGAGGGGTGACTGTTTGCCAATTATAAATTGATCCTACTAATTTTTACCAAACATTACATTTTAATTTAGGCCCTTCACAATATCTATCTCTATACATCATTGTCTATATCCAGATTTGAGTCATTTGGAGTTTCTCAGTTGTTAATTAATGTTTTTCTGTGAGTATTTTTTGTATAATTTATGTGTTTATTTTTGAGTGTTAGTGCTGTTATAGACAAATTCTACTATATTTATAAATGGAACATATTTTTGTTTGTAGATTATTTATTTACATAGTGTAATTATATAAATTTGTGGAATATAGTATTTCTGGATTATTGCACATAATGCATAATTATCATAAACATTACTTAATATTCTAAATTTGTTTTACTTTGTTAATAATAATTGTGGAACTTGCATATAATAAACATTTCTAAAATACCAAATGCTTAAACAAAGTGTAAATACAGTTAAAATCGTGTTATTTATAAGTTGGAAAATGAGAGAAGTATTTAAAACGAAAAGTACAGTCATACTGGCTAAAAATCCACAAAAATCTCGACAAATTGCTAACAAAGGTTTGATGATTGATAATTGTAGATTGAGATCCCAACTAACACCTCTAAAAAGTCCCAAGCCAGAGAACTTTACTAATTAAAAAAGACATTTTTTGTCTGATTTCCATATTAATGGATATGAAAGATTTTCTTTATATTGTCTAATTATCTTTAAAAACTTCTTTAAAGAAAATTGTTTTATTCTTACATTTTATATAACATATTTAATATAAATTTGCTGCTGTAAGTGTTTTCTATCATTTAAAATAGAAATTAGCCTCAACAATTCTATAATTGAAATTTTATATACTTTACAATATTGACAATTAGACAACCTTTAGCCTTAAATCCCAAAAAATACTCTAAATATCAATATTCTAAAGTATAGAGAATTTGAATTATAGAATATTTTAAGCTAATTTCTATTTTAAATGATAGGAAACACTTACAGCAACAAAATGTTATAAAATATGTTATCTAAAGGTAAGAATAAAACATACATTTTCTAAAATATAAGGTTTTTAAAGATAATTAGACAAAAGCAATAAAATCTTCTATATCCATTACAATGGAAAATAAAAAAAAGTATTAAAAAAATTTCCTTTAATGAAATTTCAGATAAAATGGCACAAGACACTTCAAAATCAATGTGTCATTTGGCCCAAGAAACACAAATTTGAAAGACAACTGCCTTCAAAGCAACATACAAAGAGTTAAATTTGTTTTCATACAAAATGTTGGCTTTCCATCAGCTTAAGGAACTCAATTATCAGAAGAGAATGTCTTATTGCCACTGGTTCAAAGATTTCATTATAAAGAAGAAATCCTAAACAGAACTTTCCAAACAGATAAAGCTGGTTTCAATTATCTGGCATCATGCATTTTCAGATCAGTCATTTGTGGTCTTCTTTTAATCCACATGCCATTCATTAAGCACAACTACATGATTTGAAAATTGGTATGTGGGTTGGTATTTCAAGAAATCATATAGTGGGTCTCATTTTTTAGGAAATAATAATAATAAGCATTATGGGAAGGGCAGGGATGCAAAAATGACTCATCCAGTTGGTGAGTATGTTTCCTCAGTTAATGTGTAGAGAAAACAGTAGTCTTCATGCTATACATGTTATGTATAGCAGTTATCATAGACATTGATGCAACAGTGATAGTGATATATATTTCTTCCTTACCTCTTACCTAGTGTATCTATCAATCTGTGTGCAGTGTTACAATGCTGCCTATCTGTAAACAGCTAGCTAACTACTACACATGTCATGATAGACAGACATAGAGACATTGATCAATATCTCTCTGCATCTACCTATCCCATTGCTGTATCTATAGAACAGTTCTATGGCAGTATCATTTATACTTTTAATTGTGTAAATCGCCATTAACAAATCAGGTTGTCAACCTAGTTATTGATAAATATGTACACTTATAATGGTAATCTATTGGAATCTAGCTTCTAATGTGTAATTTTATGATATATATCATACATTTTTGTATGAACCTTTTCAACTTAAAAAAAATAATATATATTTAGTTTCTTACTTTCATATCTTAGCAGCAAATATTTCATTTAAAACACATTTCTGGGCATAAAAAGTAATATTAATTGGAGAACTGACATTGATATCCAATGTGGGTGAGAGAGGAGAATGAGTTAGTTAAAAGTCACTCACCCACCCAGTGGCAAGTAAAAATAAGGAGGCACTCGCTCAGAGGGCTAGTGGATATTTTTTGTAGTTTGCATCTTGATGGGTACTTCCAGAAAGATGGAACAGTAGCACACACTGTCAATACAACTTTGCAATTCTAACAAAAAGGATATTTGTCCACCTCGTTTCACTGACCTAACCCCACCAGATTTTTATGCTCTGGGAGCAGCAAAATTTGTGTATACTCATATAAGGATAACCCTACAACAATTGATCAACACAAAGGAGCTATATATGTGATTTCTTGTCTACAACAACACATAATACTCCACAAAAGGTCTTCCAGAACAAAATCCAAAAGGTCAACAAGTGCATTAGTAACAATGGACATCATTTTCAACATTTATTGAAAATTAAAGAAATTAATAAACTACATAATCAATATACTGGTTTCATATAACAAGTGCATTAATAACAATGGACATCATTTTCAACATTTATTGAAAATTAAAGAAATTAAAAAACTGGTTTCAAATATAGCAAAAAATCTATTTTAATATTGTTTAAATATTTGGAATTAAAACAACTTTCACTGTAGAGACACTTTATGAATGCATTATTTAATTATTTTATAAAATAAATTTTAAAAACCTATATAAAATTATTGAAACTAATATGATAAGTTCATAGCTTATTTTGATTACAGAAACCCTGGCTATACTTCATAGTAATTTATTTTCAAAAAATATAAATTATAAAAGAATATGACTTTATAGTTGATAAAATTTATATTTCTTGATCAATTTTTAAAATAAATATATATATATTCAAAAATGGTGAATAGAAACATAAAGGGTTCATATACCTCATTAAGCTTAAAATTTAAGGGTTTTAAGGGTTGTTTTTTTCCCTTTAAATTTTTTTTTAAATATCCACTGCTCTCTGGTGAGTGGCTTCTTATTTTTACTTGGCACTGGGCAAGTAACTTTTAACTAACTTATTCTCCTCTCTCACCCCCATTGGATATTAATGTCAGTTCCCCAATTAATATTACTATTTATGCCCAAAAATGTCTTTTTAAAAGAATTTATTTTAAGATAATAAAAAAGTAAGAAAATAAAGAAACTATAAACAAAATATATATATTTTAAAAATTTGACACATTAAACAAAAATGTATGATAAATATAATAAAATTATACATATTGTCCTTTATTAGAAACTAGATTGCAGTTACAATGCTCCATTTATAATTATGGCAATTATACACCTGGGTAATGTACCTAAATGGGTTATTTGATGACAACACAATAACTCATCAGCCATCTAAATAATAATAATCAAAAAAATATCATCAACCTGATTGGTCAATGATACAGCAATAAAAGACAGGTGCACAGATTTATCAATAACTAGGTTGACAACCTGATTGGTTAATTATGAATGATACTGCCATAGAACTGTGATAGTTCTATGATACAGCAATGAAAGGTAGGCAGAAACACAGCACACAGATTAATCAATGTCTTTATGTCTGTCTATCATGAATTGTGTAGTAGCTAGCTAGTTGTTTACAGATAGGCAGCATTGTAACACTGCACACAGATTAATAAATAAGATAAGGGGGTAAGAAAGAAATATAATATTACTTTATTGCTGTTGCATCAATGTCTATGATAGCTGCTATATGTACATAACACATATAGCCTGCAGACTACTGATTTCTCTATATAGATTAACTGAGGAAATGTACTTGCCATACCAGATGAGTTATTTTTGAAAACTACTCTCCCAGATTCCATTTCATTTGCATCCCTGCTGTAGTTCTGCCTTTTTAAATTTGACTTTTAAGACTATAACATAAAATAAAAGTTGTTTCATCCAAATTTTGCTACCCGTGAAAAATATAGACACCATTTTAACTAATAAAACAATAAAAATTAAGAGTCTTTAAGAAGAACTCTATAATCAAGGGTTTTTAAGGGTTGTCACAAACACTGAAAGTCTTTTTATAAATAAGAACCATAAAAATATGCTCCAAACAATACATTTTAATCAATAAATTTATATTTATTTTTAAACTATACTATGCTATAAAAAAAGCCAGGAATGTGCAAATCAATAATAGCTCAAAATTTATGTTTTAACATTTTTCTTTGTTTATTTTTGTATTTATTTCCAGATTTATCTAGAGATCAATAATTATTAGGTACAAGGACAATCTTGGTGTCAAAATGAAGCTTGTTGAATTCTATGACTATTATGTACATTTTTTCTGGGGGTCAAAATTATTGAATTTTACTGGTTATGTGGTACAAAAGATTCAAAGCATTTTATTTCACAAATTAGCTATGTAAATCTTTCAGGCCCCATAACTATGGTAAAACTGAACAAAGAAAAATGCATCCCAGAAAAAAAGGTACATAATAGAATTTGATAAGCTTCATTTTGACACCAAGATTGTCACTGTACACCTAATGTGGATCTCTAGATGAATCTGGAAATGAGCATTTTATATAGTAAATTAGCTATGTAAATCCTTCAGACCCTATAACTATGGTAAAACTCAATAATTTTTATCCTAAGATTGTTGCTGTACCTATTGTGGATCTCTAGATGAATCAGGATATGAATACAAAAATGAATAAAAAAAAAGTTTTAAACATCAATTTATTATAATTTTGTAGCAGTAATATAATGTTAATAACTATATTTCAGTAGTTAACATTTATGCTTAATTTATAAATATTTAAATTAATGTCAATGTCAATGAGTATGACAATGTCAATATTAAATAATAATAAAATTGTAGTATTTTTAATTAACTAGTTTAATTTGCTTTCAAAATATTAAAATTCTAGTATTTTTAATTAACTAGTTTAATTTGCTTAATTCAAATATTAAATAAAGGGGTGGATCCAACTTTTCTATTATGGGGGGGAGTTGGATTAAAGAGTCCAAAAACAAAGGGGCATTATGGCTATGCGTTAAGTGTATAGCCTCTAAATCAGCACATAGCACTGGAAAATTTTAGCTTTTAATGTCTAGAATGCATTTAAAAAAATAATTTTTCATTCAATTTTTTATCTCCTAAGCCAGGGTGGGGGGGTTGTAATTTTCCTAACTCCTTCTTTGGATCTGCCAATGAAATAGTATCAATTAATATAAACCGTATACTATTAGTATTAATCAAAGACAAGTGTATTAAACAATTTATATAACATACAATTTAAATAAGCCCCAAAATGGAACCTTACCTAACTCTAAGTTACTGTCTAAGTCTAAGGCCTTAAAGCATGTGGTTCAAATAAAAGAAATTTGAACATATATTATGGAATAGTGCCATTTTTTACTTTAAATCTAAATCTAGTCTTGCATCAAAATTAAGTTAGTCTAAGAGTAAGAGTAAGAATAAGATAGTAGTATATCAAAATAAAAATGTCCAAAAATGTATGCAGAACTGAACACTCAAGGACCTAATGCACAAGCAGTAGCTATATTTTCATGAATCAAATTTTAAAGAAAACTTATTTCAATGCCCAAATAAATTATTATAAATTGAAGTATGAGAATATAGCTATTAATATAATTTGCCAAGGGCAAGATTCTTAAATTGGTTTCCAACTTAATACTAATGGCTGCCTTAATTCGCACGTACATGCGAGTCAACGTCAGTTTAATTATTAGTTAGTCAGTTATTAATTAACATTATATCTATTACTCGAGAATCTCGAGTAATAATTTTTTTTACTATTACTCAAGAATATATAGCACCGAGTAATATATAGATTCTTGAGTAATAATTTTTTTTACTATTACTCGAGAATATTCCAACGAAAAAAATAATAAGAGATTATAAAGAATCTCGCAAATTATAAATTACGTTATTATATATTATATATAAAATATAT
>JAYRBW010062323.1:0-10006 GCA_036023295.1 Invenusta paracnida
ATGTACATGATATAAAGTATTGATATGAAAAGTAAAAATATAGAAATGTGCGTCTGAATTAGAGCTACAATAATATGCAATTTATAGGAGTATAGCTTGAATAATAAAAAAGATATTTAATAGTGGCAAATAACTACGCCATGGGGAAGGCGTACTCCCTGTTCCTCTCGAGCACCAGGACCTGCTGTATTGCCCAGCTCCTCAATAACACCCCCAATGCCACTTACCGTGGGGAAGGCGTACTCCCTGTTCCTCTCGAGCACCAGGACCTGCTGTATGGCCCGCCCAGCACGCAACATCACCTCTCCTCTCGAGGAACGCGCCGCCCTCAGCATGAGCACTGCCACGACATGATTGGGTCCCCAGTGGGGCAGGAGGCCCTTCCCCTTCAGCCCCGTGCGTCCCATCGGGTTCTGAGGTGCTCCCGAGTTGGGATCGATGCGATAGCGACCAAGAAGACTCTGTCGGCGGTACTTGTGGTGTCGGTCGAACTTGTTGTAGGGCACCTTACGTACGTCACTGTGGAGGAAGAGAGGAAGGATCAGGCTCTAAGTTCTGTGTGAGATAGAGTTAAGGTTCTGTTGGTATCTCCTATTGCCTGATAATTTACTCCTCTAATAGAAGAGAAATATATTCACCGTAGAATAGGATTAGCGTAAATGTTAGTATAGGTAATCGATTCAAACACTTAACAGATCCATTATTGTCAATTAACAAAACTATTTAAATCCCAAAATAACATACATATATAACATGTATACAATTATTATAAGAATTTATTGAAAAATGTAATTTTTATCATTAGAAAAAGTTATTGCTAAAAAGTATTCCATTAATTTAATAAGATTATATAGCTATAAATGCCCAACTAATATAGACATGACTTGAAGTGACATGGTTTTCTAATACTAGTAAAATTATACAAATCGATAAAAAGTGGTTAGTAAGACTTAATGTTCTACACAATTATGACGATATATTACAAAGTCATGTAGATAATAATGACACTATATGAAGCCACAGTCTAAATAGAATGGTTGAACTTTTATAAAAAAACATAGGGACAGAGAGGATGGACAACAGATTAAGGTCTTATAATCTATGGATCAGGAAAATGCGAAGCACACAGCGAGGTAATTATATTGATAACATAATGAATTGGAATATAACAACTTTCTCTGCAGGTATATAATCAAAGTCACACACATTTATTCTAATCTTAAATTGTAAGAATTATATGCATAAGTATGTACAGCTGGTAACTATAACCGCAGAAAACAGGAACATTTGAGAGATAATCAGTGACATTCCTAATGTAATACATTAAAATTGGGATATATTATGAAACGTATAAAGTCTTCTTACTGAACAGTAATTAATATAATGATTACTTTATTGGTTTTAGCATAATTGAAGAAATCTACGTTTTTGTTTTGCCTAACCAGGAAGTGACTGGTCATTAATAAATGTAATATAGAAAAACTTGGATGTACCTATTTAGCAGAGTAAAATAAATGATGCAATAGTAAAATCGGTATGATATCTTCAAATGAAATACAAATCATAATAATATAACAGAAAATAGTATAATGATATGATGTATATATATATATATGGGAATAAACGAAAATGAAATAAACAGAGTAGACGGAAGAGTTATAGGAAATACGTATATATATATACAGTCCCTGCCAAAAAAATGAAGTTCGCTTTTAGTCATATTTGTCTTCCACCTTTAATACTCTCTGGCTACTACTGAAATTATACTACTACATAGTTTCAAGTTCGAATAATATTACAACAATTTTCAGAGCATTTTTGTTTGTATATTTATAGGGACCAATAACTTTCGGCAGAGGCTGCAGGGAACGCATCAAGAATATAGCCGTAAATACACAGATTGTACCGAGGCGCTTATCGGTAACACTACAAAATGAATCTAATGTATTAGACTATATTATAGAAGGGAACTTGTAATACCACAGAGCTGGTAAGAAGGGCATATAGAAGAGGAGTACAAGAAGGCATAGAAGAGGATTACAAATCAAGAAGTATAGGATTGGAAATGAATCCCAAGCTTGAGAGAGAGAGAGAGCGTTAGGTTACGTCATGGGAGGAGCTGAGTCGAGCTGCTAGTCAGCTAAGAAGTATACTTACCCTCTCTTGTAATCCTCGCGTGGTCGATTAATACTGAAATTATTTAGTTCATCAAAACTTGAATATTATACAGGTAAGTAGGTAATATAATCATTTCAATAATATTGTACTCAATTACGATCGATTGAATAGGGTCTATTACCGTAACATTAGCTCGTAATCTATAGTTATAAATATGTAATCTACATCATGGATATATTTAATTATCATTTTTTAACGTTTTCCAAAAGTAGAATCATTAACGATTACGATGTCGCTCTTTAGGAATCGTTTATTCCAAAAGTCGGAATCGTTCGGCGTTACCATGGAAACTAAGTACGTCACGTATCTGATTCGCGACACGCCTCTCGCCGTGTCCAAATCGAAGCGCGAACATAAATTTTAATTTATATAACAATGAAATAGTAAATTTGAGTTTTAAAGAAAGTTATTTGCATGAAAAATATTTACCTTCTTCGTTTAAATTATGTAATGCATTTAGCGATTCATTTAAAGTGGGGTGCTTATATCGAGTTATACTTTAAAGTGTGTCTTTAATTTCGATATTCCATTTTAAATTATAAAGACCGACAAAAAGTCGTTTATTCCAAAAGTGTAACGATTCCTGACAAAAAGACCGTTCCTAATGATTCTCCTTTTGGAAAACGCTCTTTATAAACCGCCAATTTTATATATAATTATACTAGAAATAATATGAAAATGAACAATTCTCTCACTTTAACATTTAATAATATTTAGCTCATTATATGTGGAAATAATTGACAATCATTTCAAAAACTATATTTTAGTTAAATTTTCGAAGTTTACATTTCTCATATTACATTAAAGTGCACACGTGAAAGATAAATATAGTGCAAGAAAGCTACAAGAGTAAAATAACATCAGTGAACATGTTCTGCAATTGTGAAAGATATAACATTAAATATTTGCATATATTAAGTGGATAAGTATTAAAGAATATCATGTGTAGGACAGAAACATTATTAAACAAGAATGAATTATATTGAAATATCGCTGATATATTAGCTCCAAATAGTAGAATAGTAAAATGTCAATTTTATTACCGCATACCAACAGCTATATTTCTGCACATATATATATATATATATAAATAGATACATTTGTTTAAAAAAAGTGATATAATGAGTATTTCTGGGAAACGCCACGCGCAAGAGATCATCAATATTGTCATCTTCAAACATTAGAATTCTAATTATGGACAAACTTAATGAAGTAGGTAGAACTATCAACAAACTTGTAAGAACTCTCTAATGAGTATGTCGACTTACATTTCTGGCCCATCGTGACATTCATCATTGGGATACAAAAGAGTTTCATCCGAAGCGTCGTAGGCTGTGTAGTCCCGATATTCAGTCTGAAGTCAAAGATGAAATGATTAACAGCTGGTAAACTGGAGATAACCACATATATAGGGGCATTTAATTATAGGCACCTGGATTACGTTTAATCCATTTATATAATGTCATATTATAGCAGGGATCTAAAACAATAGAATAGTTACGTATAGTGAAGTTCTAGGCAACTCTAATTAATGAAGACATGTTTATAATAGTGAATAAAGCTGCCCTGTACAGCGGCAGTTCCAACTATATTCACATATGCATATGTATAAAACACTAAAACGATTTATGCCATAATAAAGAAAGTGAAAACATATTTAACATTAACAGTTTGCTTTTATCATAAATGAAAATCATGCAATAATTATAGTTTTGTTACCTAAAAATAGTAACTGTAACATTGTAGATAAATACTTTTCAAAGAACACACCATTTCCAGTTTATTTATGTAATAATATTGTTTAAATTTTATAAAATAAACAAATTAGGCTTTTGATTATCAGACTTTTGCATATTATATCACGCTGGGTAAATACAGCAAATTAGTAAATATCGTTCATTCTATTAGCGTAATGTAAAGCATGACATTTCATAAAGTTATATGGACATAATATGTACCCATGAAAGACGAGATAAAACATTAAAGTTATGATTCTGCCTATAGTCATGATAGAAAGAATTTTAAGTACGTGGCATTTCCTAATTTTCGTACTTTAGACGTTTGGCAGGAACTTCTGAAGGGAAAATGAGTAAAATTGGTTTGTATAATTGAATATAATATAATGTACAAGCACCAAATAAGCTGAAAATATGCAAAACCTGCGATAACAAATCTCTATTTTTATAAATATTTGCGTTTATATTTTATTGATTACTATTTATAAGTTATATCGACAAGTACTTAATAACAATAGATATATATAGTATATAACTATCAAAGACTATTCTCTCTCTAATTCAATTAGTGTTTTTAAAACTTAAAATTGCTTAATTGTTAACTACATCTTCATATAATGAAAAACAGATTTCTAATGCTCTTTAACTGAACAGTATTTAAACAATATATCATATGCCTAAATTTAATCTTGTCGAAATTATAGTTTTTTTACAATCTTATATTGCTGCTATATTTATCGGTCTTTTTCTGCGTAATAAAATCATGTTGCGTTGTATACTATCATTAGGCCTGCGATGGAGACTTATTTCATTACACTTTGATAATTTGGCCTTCATTAAATGTAATCCTCCTTCCTTGATTACAGCATTCTAGTATTTTTTTCAGTGATAAGTCGCCAATTTAATGGCATTTACTTTCATTTTATATGTTTAGTCAATCGAATACGGGTTTTCCAAACTATACGTCATGTAATATACATGTGCCTCTAGTAGAACAGTCATATTTACCCGCTCATGATACATATATATAGGTATATTACAAAATATCCTGTGCCCTGGCTTTATAGAAAAGTCCTTTGGTTGTTGTAATAATGAAACCGAGAGGGGAGGGGAGGGAAGGGGATGGCATATGAGATTCGCACCTGCCAGGGAAGCATGTCTGGGGGCACATTGAAACGCATTCCAGGACGGACTTCAAAGTTGAAGGGTACGATGCGCCAAAGACGATGTTCCATCACCTGAAAAAAGGGGAAACAGTGTCAGTTTACTTTCACGAGGATAACGAGAACACTGAACTGCAAGTTAAGCAGAGAGAGAGTGAGAGAGAGAACTAGAGCGCGCACGGTTGGTGGCGAGAGGGGCATCGCCCTTTCAATCGATGGGAACATCGCGCGGGCAACCCTGGATCAGAGTTTCTGGTCGTCCTTCATGTGCAGAGATAATACGGCAAGTTGAAAGACCTATAATTATCATATTATTATATACTTCAGTGATTTTGTAAATAACTATGTAAACATTAAAGCTGACGAAAAGGTCTGAAATAAAAAATGGAACTAAATTACAACATTAACAATCGAATCGATAATTAATATGTTTAAAATATCGATGTAATTAACAAAATTGTTTGTCTTAAGTTTAAAAATATTTATGAATTTTGCCTTAAAAAATCGTAAAGTGGAAATGAAATATATAAAAAAATTGACGTATGCACAATAATGAAATTCACTTTTTTTAGTTAAAATGAAAACAGCTATAATACATATATATATAATATGTTTTTGATATTAATACACATATATAACATGTTTTTGATATTAATAAAAATTAATATTATTAGTATTACAAAATTTAAATGCGTGGCTTTAATACAACGATTGGAATGTAAACATTCATAATGAACATTTATTTTAATCTTCCTGTTAATATATGTATGCATTATATTATTAATTAAGTATTATAGCATATATTTCGAGCCATATTCAAACTTTTTCCTATAAATACTGCGTCTAATAATGTACAACCCTATAAATCTATATAAGAAAACAATATCTTACATACATGCCATTTAAACCGTAACCTTATTCAACAAATATTATTTCCAATCGTTTGAGTGAATTGTCCCCTTTGGTTTGTTAGTAAACGCATAAATACAAGCATAAATTACATGTTTAAACATTTGCTTCATCTGGATCATGTAGGCATTTCCATTTTATTAACGGTTATAATAGTAAAACAGCCTTCTTTTACCAGTTATCAAAGAAAATGTATTTGTTTTTATTATTTTAAAAGATTTCTAGCCAGTATCTGTCGTCAAGAAATGCGTTAATTTCTGTCTCTTATATGTCTCTGAGTCAGTGTATACTTCAGAAGGGGAATTATCATCAGATTTCAAGGCAAGAGGATCATGATGATGTCACCGCATCAAATACTTGGATAATTAATGCAAGGTTTGTACACCATATATTATACATTAAATGCTTTCCTATGTTTATACATTTATGTTTGAGGAGGACTAGAATTAGTGCAAAAAAAAGGGATATCATAAATATAATTGAAAATTCTAGTATTCTAAATTTTGCCTTTCAAGTGGCATTTAAGATTTAAATTTTTTAAATAGACAATTATTTCTCAGATTTATCGTGCACCTTTCTTTTTAAATCTAGTGTCATTACCCTGTTCCTGAGAACGGACAATGCTGAGTGAAAATTGATCAAACAAAACACAACTTTTTCAGTAGAATTTCTGAGCATAATTATGTTCATCGTCTGTCACGCATATAACTAATTTGCTTCTGTTTATTTCTGCACTCAACTTTGGTATTTTAGATACGGCTTCTCATCCGGTCATTTTCATGGCCTTTCTTTAAAAGAAGCGTTTCCTATTATACGTTAAATAATAAGATCACCATTCTCTTAACAAATCTCATGTACATTCTTATTGTCTCAACCTTTTTTATGGTATCTTTCTGTCTTACGCAAATTTCTGTGAGCCTAATTTATCTTTGTCTATTCACGCATCTGCATTTTCTTATATATAAGAACGTCTCATTAGATTAATTTACTTTCTATTCCTATTTAGCAACCTACAAATATATGCAGCATGAATAATTTTTGTTATATTCATACTTAATCTCTTTACTATAAAGTGAACGAAATTATAGTCTAAAATATGCGCTTATGAACATTTTCTTTCGGGCATCTTGTATTATAATCCTCTGAAAGTAGTAACGCCACTGCGATCAAATAAACGAGAGAAGAGCCATGAAGATGGGAATTAGATACACACCTCACGCTCCAGTACGCGCCCAGTGCCGAAGTCTGGGACAACGGGCTGTTGAACTTGATCTGCTGAAGCATCCCCAGTCTCTTCTTCGGGTTCGTAAAGGTCATGGGCTGACGAGGCTGCCGATGGCACAGGAGAGGCTTCAGGGGGCGTCATACTGCGAGAGGGCCGACGGACGAGATGGAGAGGTCATTTGAGGTCATTATAAGTAGGTATTACAATTGATTAGCTGCTAAATAACATTATAGACTTCTCACAAATATGGACATGAAACATGTGCGATCTTCGTAAATATTTATAAAAAGTTTAATTGCAGAACGACCTTCTATAATATTCATGCTAACATACAAGGATGAAGTTCAGTATTTATCGTTTTTGGGAGTAGCATTTTAAAATGCATGAAATTATGTTCCATTATCGGAAATATGAGCTACATCTGCTTGCAATATATCTACTGAATAACTGGACTGTTAGATTCTAAGCGACGTTTATATCGGATCATCGATAACATGTATTGGGTTTCGTGAATAACATAAATTTTTCCGAATTACATAACTATAACTAATGTGATATTCTATATTTTGTACACAGTTTTCATAATTAAATTTTATATTGATGGTATATTATTTACCAATTTTAGTAGCCATGTTCTATAAAAATTGCATGCTTCCATGTCCAGATATATTGTTATGCATAGTTAGCGGGTTTAATTACCTGAGTGATGATTATGTTATCCCAAGAATGAACTATAAGTTAAGACATAAACAACATAACTGCGACAAAGAATGTGTTTGAAGCAAGATTTAACCTACCTTGCATGAATTCTAAATTATTCAAATCTCATCTTACATATCTTATATATCTTTAAATCCTTAGAATCATATTAAAATTTCGTTCTTAATTATGTTTGCATATGTTATATATATGCAAATGAACTATTATCTAAAGAAACAACTTAACTTTAAAGCACATATACATACATATATAGGTTTATACAGTAAAAAATAAAAATTGTGTTAAAACTTTGTTAAACTATATTTTAATTCTATATTAATAAAGTTAGGCCAATATACGTACAGAGGCGTGGCGCGGTACTGCGCGTCATTAAACGATAAATAGTAGATTAACGTTTCCGATGCCAATTATGTCATGAGGTAACGCGTTCACTGCAGTAGATAGGCCTTTTAAGTGCAAAACGTCAAATGTTAATTATGTCATTACATTTGTTTTTAGAAAATAATTACTTTTGTTAAAAATATTCGATGCCTGAAGAAATTAAGTTAGAAACGGAAATTGCATAGAAAACTTTGATTAATTGCCCGCATATATAGTTAGTTAGTTAGTTAGTTAGAATTCTCAATAATTCATAAATGTAGAAATTTCAATCTCAGAATTAACTGCACTTGTTTTGATTCATACACTGATAATATATTGACAGGTTCCCATTTAGCAGGAAATGGTGTCAAAAGTTTCGTTTATCAAGATCGGCATTCACTTATTTGCTCTCTCTTTTGGATAAAGTTTCAGACAGCCCCCTCCCCCTCCCCTCGCATGCCCGCGCAGCGCAGTCAGCAGAGATTTGTATCAATCAGTTAAAGAGGGAAAACAACTATTGGGAATCCATCCAGCCAACGGATTTGTGAAAGGCGGAACAATGTTATAACCAATGTGACATGCACAAAAAGCTTTGCTACAATAACTAACAAATGGTATATATATATATATATATATACAAAACGGGCTACGGAGTCAGTTTTGTGTTAAGAGTATGTGCTATAAGTATGAAGTTAGACTGCGGGCTGGTTGGCAACAAGTGGGTGGCTGGGCTTGGCACACCGGTGGTCCCCCGTCAGGTGGACGGTGCGGTACACATTGGAACAATCACAAAGTTCGCCCGCCCCTCGCAAGATCAGAGAATGGATAGAATACATTGGCAACAATGGGAATAATCACCTTACCTTACATCAAATGTGTACTGCTGGTCGTATGGGTTGATGACTTCTTCTGGCCTGTGAAATTTGATTAGTGTTGTGGAGAAAAATGGTTTGTTTTAAAGCATACATAAAGATATTCAGTATATATATACACTATAATAGGTTCCTAGCTACGGTATACAACTAAATAATAAAATAGATATTCTTGTTTCATACGTTTCTATATAGTTAATTAGAGAGCAGAACTTTCCTAAATAATAGTTCTCTGAACTTCATGGAGTTGCCCTTTAGAATTAGCGCGAACTAATCGATTATAAAAAGGTATTTGCACCCAATCATCCGGTTTTTAGGATATTAAAGTAGACACTTCTTAAACTTTAACCTTTAAATGAAAAAGCGTAAAACCCCTTCTTGCCTATGAATGACTCTCGAAAGGCAGAACTATAATGGTATAGGTGGGTAGGATCAAATCGATAGTATTTCCTAATAAATATATCGCATTTATAACCGTTTAATGCATTAGAGCGGCATGCTTTGAACATAAAGAAGAGTGTGCTCACACGGGGGGCGGCAAGACTTGTTGCGTGGGGAGTCCGTCAGGGAACATGTTCTTAAGGGCGAGTTCCATCGCAGACTGCACCATTATCTCGAGCCGAGTGGGCAGGGGGCCCGTTCTGTCCTCACTGATGTCCAGGACGACCTCGCTGCATTGGCACACTGGAACCGCGGCTATCTTTTCGATGGCCTACAACATACAAGTGAAGTAAAGTATAAATAATAGGTATATATATACATTTTGGGGGGTGAGTAGCTCAGTTGGTAGAGCGTTGGTCTTATGTGTCGAAGGTCCTGGGTTCAAATCCCGCCCAGGGCAAC
>JAYRBW010062324.1:0-10006 GCA_036023295.1 Invenusta paracnida
CTATTCTACCTTATAGTATCAATTAGAATTGGTTCGCTTTCCAGCTACCCTCGACCCCCTGGGCTCCCGGTCTATCAAGCAGAATATTTGAACTTATATATATATTCCTTGAATGATTTTATCTATAAATATTTGAACTTAAATTTATATTCCTTGAATGATTTTATCTATATTTATATTCCTTGGATGATTTTATCTATATCTATATTTTATAAATATTACCTCTTTTATACGAAACGCAATTTTTACTTATTATGCAAAACGCAATTATGCGAAACCATCGTATATGCTGTCAATTTTAAGTTAACATGTGTACATTGTGTTAATGTAAATATATGAAAATATAAATATAAATATTCGAAAATTAAAATAGAATATTTTATTAACACTAATAATAGTATCACAACCTTTGAAACACTCCCATGATGAATTTGTAAGATAGTGGTTTCTAACAAATTCCGATTTTGCATTGTAAAAATTAAGAATAAATCCGATATACATTCCACTTTGTGGCTCCCATTTGAGTTCACGCTGACAATTAATATCAAAATATTGCTCAACAATGATCCCTGTGTATAATGAGGATATAAACAAACATGTAAAAAAGGCTGTAGGTAATAGAATTATACCATAACAAATTAGTTTAAATAATAATATAACATACTGTACTCGTACATTTACTTTATAATTCATACAATTGAAATACTCTTTAATAATATTCACAACGTTATATTTTATAGATTTGAAAGAAATAAAGATAGTCAGTTGAGTTCTAAATTTTAATTTTGTGAAAAAATCGTAAAAAACTAAATTTTCGTTTTAGAATTCAATGTTTAAGAATTTTATATTTTTAATCTATTTAAATTCTAACTCTAATAAATATATTACTTTTTTATTTATATAAAACCATTTAAAAGGTAGAAATATCAATTTTTCTATTAAATATGAACCAAATTTAATATTTATCATAACATAATATAAATGGAAGTATGACTATTTTTTTTTAATTACACATGTTACGATAAAAACAAATAAAACGTAAATTTAAGTTATTTAAACACAATTTTTTAAACATTAAAGTAAAATTCAAACTTACAATCACACATAGCCTTTAAAGAATTTTTTGTTTTAAACAATTTCAATATAAATTTAATTATTTATTAATTTTTGTCTATTTTTTTTAAATGAGATTTATGAATTTGCACGGTTTAGATAAATCCTTTCGATAATGTTATGTAAAATATGAATAAAAGAACATTTATCATTTATATTTGTTTACTGAAGCATAAATGTATTTGAAATTAATTATTTTTACTCTTAATATAGGTACTATAGTTGAAAAATTCAAATGTTATATTTTGATAAGCTAATATATTACAATTTCCAATCTATATTTCAATTATATTAATACATTAATATATTATATAGAATGAGTTAGTTTACAGTTGGTTTCAACTCTTTGTTACAATGTGTTCCTGATTGGCTCAACGTTTAAAATGTTATCTGCGATACATGGAAAGAAACAATCTACTGTGCGTTAATCAAAGGAAAGACAGAATAAAGACATTTCGTAGAGCAAGAGTTGAAACCTTATTAAAACCAACTGTAAACTCAGTCATTATATATTTTAATATATCATTTATAAACTAGGACGGTACCTTGTCTTAGATAATATAATGTAGATTAAGAATACATCAACAGTTTATCATATATGTTTTTTTACATTTGAAAAAGGATAATTGCCTTTTTAATACAAAAAATTGTACAACATGACTAAGGTGATCACAGCTGACCTTTTCTGTTTAAATGTCATTTGAAAACTTTTCAAAAATGTGTATTTTTACTCGAAAAAGATTTTAAAAGTTTTATTACTTCACCAGAACATAAATAGACTCCGCCCTCGAATAAACCCCGCACCTGAGAGTGGGTCTTCTTAAATAAACCCCGCCCTCGAATAAACCCCGTTTTTTTAAATAAAAAACGTATAGTTAAAAATTCGAACCTATCATTTTATCAAAACAATATTTGATATTTCCGAGCTAAACCACCTACTGAGCATTGACAGTATTATACATATTTGGCATATACATATGTTTATTTATTATTTTATTTTATTATTTAAGCATTTTAGTTATATAAGCGGAATTTGTATGTATACTTACACTGCTGAAACAGAGTAAATTTCGAAGTGGTTTATTAATTTACCAGTAGAATTTGATTTATATCGAACTTTTTTAGTTCACACAAGTACGTGATACATTAATTATTACATTTTTAAAATGTTAACAACAATTAAGAGAAACTAATACAAAAGTGGTCGATTTATTAATCAAATCAAACTCTTGGATTATCTACTAAGTCATTGTTAACACCAATAATGTATTATAACCAAACAAATTATTATGATTATCGATGCTTAATATTATCAGGGAATACCATTCGAGGTAATCAAACAGTTAAGACAGATTAAAATTATTATTAAGTATAAGTATATTGTGGGTTTATATTCTATATTCGAGCATATTATAATGCATACATGTTTATTTTATATATTGTAGAGTTTCTGAGGGCAAAAAAACTATACTTTTTATTGGATAAAATATGTATGTTGTAATCCTACATTATTCGTAAATTATATCAAAATAAAGGTCCATATTCAAAATTCCTCATTGAGTTTCAAGGAGACCTTCAATGTATAAGATCTTATAAGATCTTATGATACAATGATATAAATTCAATATATGATTAAAATATTTAAAAGATATATTGAGGATTCCTAAAAGGTGTACAAGTATACGTTAAATCTATCTTTGAAAGTTAGGAACCAAGAGGGGAGGCACTTAGGGTAAGTACCCACCACTCTCCTCCACGCTCCTCCCTATAATCTAGTTTAGATATGGATATTATAGGGAAAGTGCGCTTATGTTTTCAGCAGTATAGGACAATTACACCTAACACTGACGTTCTTGCCCTTATATGTTACTTTATCGAAGCGAAATATTACAAATAAAATAAGATTATAGGTTCGCAAAATTTCGTTTTAATATCCGTTTTTGTTATGTATTCAAATATTTTAATATTGTAGCAATTACATCATAATACATTCAAATTTATACATAAATACCTTTTAAATTCCCAAAATACATATTAAATCGTTGTTTTAGAACAGCATTAACAGTAGAAGGGCCCAGACGGGGGGGGGGTAAAAATACTCACATTTTGTATTTACTTTTGGATCCCTAAGTTCTCAATCAAATAAATTGACACTCCTTATTACAGGCTAGAATTTTGTGGAAGCTTATTTTTTGTCCGACGTCTCCCTTGAGTCCTCCCGGGACTCTCTTGATACTTACTAAATTGGCGTTGAGACAGACCAAAGTTTAGAATTCTCATAAAAAATGTACAGTAAATATTTCAGATGAATAAAAAGCTGATTCAAGATTGCCAATGGTAGATACAGGTTTCTATATGCATTAAATTACTTGTTAGGCCTCTGAAATTTCCAGGACGTCAAGGATGTCAGATATTACTCCTTGTAGAACTATTTCATTAGTATGTATTCAAAAATAAGCAATCAAATATATTTGTCATTTGGTAGTATTTAGGATAATTAAGATTGCCTTTGAAGTCTGTTTAGCTTTTCAAAATGCTCTTAACGAATCGTCGGGGCGTCAGGTATTACTCGTTGTATGACTATTTAACTAGTACAAACTCAAAAGTTAGCAATTCTAAATATTATGTATATTCCAGTAATTGTTATTGTATTTAGGTATATATTTGAAGTTTAACATTACAATAACTCATAATATCCTATAGTCTATGTACAGTTTCGAAAAGACTTTCTCCTGAAGACTAGAAGAATCCAGCTGCTGCAACAGCACTATGAAAAGTATGTAAACCAATTCAACATTAAATAGGTTGGACAATTGATAATGGATGGTCTATGCTTTATTCGGATCGTATAACTCTTTTAGTTCATGAACAGTGACTTGAACCATCTCATGAAGGTCTAGGACGGACATAGATGCTACAACTGCATTATAAAACGTATAGATATAATAAAGCAATTAATTGCGGAAATTATATTGGTTGTTTAAAACGTTTTTGTAAAATTATTACCTATTTTCATTTTGAAGCAGTCACACAACGAATATCTCCTGAAGGTCTGGATGCTATGGACATTGCAGCAATGGCATACCAGACAATGCTACACGTTAGCTGGTTATTATTATACTATATAATAGACGGTGGTAGTGAACCAATGTTATTACGAGATTAAAATATAAAAAAATCGGATATTTCATAAATATTGCTATTTTTACGTCGGGTCTCCTGGACGGCCCTGTTACATCATCAAAGTGGTGAGATATGACAAAGGGACCTATCAGGTTAAAATTCTCTCATAATTTGGGATACTAGGATGTAAATCTAATCAATTTTGTGAATGCCTTCTTGATTTTACAATCATTTCTAAATAGTTGGTATTTTTACCACCCCACCCCCTATTGGCGTCCTACGACGATTTTTGGCCTTGGCCCTTCTACTGCTAAACAATTGTTTTTAAATTATATACATATATGTATATTTAAAAAGTAAGATATACATATATACGTCATATTATGTAATATTTATACTTCATTAAGTTAAAAATTTACCCTTTGATAGATTACTTATCTCCCATTACAATAATTTTAATAATAACAATAAAATATTCTGTTTAATATTTATAAACTTATCTAAGAGAAAATAAAAACGATAATTTGAAATATTATTATTATTTATTATGTATACTCTATCTCAAATATATGTTCTACTTATATACATTTCACCCATTTTTACTCTTAGTTTTGACCATTACGGTTTAGAGTGGTGATTGTGACCAGTGGAAAATGAGTTTTGACCAATAATTGTGTTATTAACTTTTACATGATATAATAATATTTTCTTTATTATTTTTAACTCACATTTGCATATTTTTTGGATCATCTTTTGCTTCTTTTGGACAGTTATATTGTGCAGCGTACCGTTGTATTTATAGATTCCGAATAATTGAAACCATAAGACTCCAGACTCGTGATTACTAAACACGTCTACAACAAGACCCAACTAATTCATGGAAACTTATTTATTGTATTGTAGACATTAACAATATTTATTAGCATATTAAGAAATATTACTTACAGTAACACGTTTTATATATTAGTCGTTTTTGTAATAATAATTCAGATATGTGTAATAAATAATTTGTTATAAATGTGAGAAACATTACGCCAGTTCTCAATCAACTTCAATGATTTAAAATATGTACTCAATATCGTATCATTTTATTATACTTAATATACGTATTTAAATTAAGCGTAATCAATATGTACAAATCAGTTTATGGTATTGAGCATGCTATAACATAAAGCAGAATTTAATCATTAAAATATTGTACAAATAAAATTGACTTCAACATCATCAATTGTCAATTTGAAATTAGATGTATAAATATTTTTTGATGCAGTATAATGTGTTTGATAAAAGTATCATATACATATATATCAATATAGTACATTATTTTTTCTTACACAGTTTTTTATGTTGTAATAGTTTCATACTATAATTTGGTTTTATTTGGAATAAAGCAGAATTGTGTATCGTTACAATATTTTAATAATACTATATCAAATTATCTTAATTTACGAAACTTTAAGGTATTTTTAAACGTTATATAAAATTAATTCATCAAATGAGTTTTTTTTTTATGTTAGAATTCAACTAGACAGTTGTATAATAATTAATCTACACGTTTACCTTTGAACCATAAGTTTGTTTTATTATAATAAATCTCGTTTTATATATTAGAGACAATGCATCATTTGAAAATTACGAAATTTATTATTCATGTTGTTTTCTGTATGGATGTGTGTTTAAAAGATTGTGTTGATGTATTTTACTTGTTAAATACATGCTAATGATTAAAACAAGCATGATTTCGATAATCCATTTACGCCAAATAGATTTAATGCAGAAGTTGCCATAATTTGAAGTGAGATACAACTTTATTATTTCAAAGATTGAATCTAATTATGCCAATTAACGTAAAGCAATAATATACTGAATGTCAAATATATTTTCAAAATATGCGTAAATGTGTGATGCGAATAAAGATTTTAAAAAGGGACAAGTCAAACTTACATTGAGATCCATTTATGTCAATTGTCTTGTATATATCATGTGTTGCAGTACAAATAACTAATCGATACGATGTGTATGCATTTGAATCCTGCCACTTAAGCATCCTGTAGCATTTATTCACGGTTGACTGATGTACTTTAATTTCTATAAGAGTGTATTTTTAAAATAGTACTCGTAATAACATTTTCTTTATTAATATGATAATATGCATCGATAACTACTATTTTTTTGTAAAAGTTCAATATACCAAAAAGTATTTCGATTAAATGCATTTCGGTTACGTAATTATTTAATACAACACTGCAAATTTTGACATGCGTTAAACATGCTGTTATTAAAGTAATATTCATTGTGAAAGCTGATGCATATTAACTACATGCATTATTATGTAAAAATGAGTAACATTCATGGTGTATGCGTGTTATTGGGCTTTAAACGAACAACATTCATGTCCGATTATGTGCCAAATCATAAATTCTACACATGCATATGATTATAGGAAGGATTATTGACCGAAAATGTATCGACATTTTATATATTTGAATTGACTATGTAGATAAGATAATGTACAGTGTGTTTCATTTGATCCCGCTTTAATTATATCCAATGAGGAGTAACATTGATCGAGGTCTCTGGATTTAAGAGAGGTTCCAAACATAGGTTTACAATTAGAAATATTTCCAAATTGAGGAAATCGATGTTTTTGAATTTGAAATAGTTGCTCCCTTCTTTAATCGAGGCATTGGCTTTGGTCTCACGTTTCTCGGTTATTTGTTGAGGCGACACATTGAAACCCTACTAAGTTCCTTTTTCAGATTCCAGTACTCCCCTAAAATGGGGAAATGCCTATAACTTTTGAAGGATGTGGAAATTTTGCAAAGTGTTGGAAGTCGTTGATTTATATTTGGGATTAGTTTGTGTCTTGAAAATTTCAATAAAATCGCTTTAATATTAATTTCAGATAGTTTAGGCATCATTTAGGCCTGCCTCGTCAAACTGTATTTTGTTGAACTATGCGGAACTTAATCCTAAATTTAATCCTAACTTAAAAAATAAACGAATCTCAAACTCTTCACAGGTCAAAAGAGGAAGTTAAAAAAATCTAGATAATGTATACATACATTTTTATTAAGCTATTATGTTCATCAGAGAAACAGATTTTTAATTAATGTATATTCATCATAGAATATAATTTTAGTGACGGGATCAAGTGAACCACTCTGTAGAGATATTCGGAATATAGGTAAAGACCAGTTACGTAAGAGGTATGACATTAAAAGTGCAAGAAAGCGTTTAGTTATCAATTAAATTATAACTTAGCACATATTGATTAAAGATATACTACGTTAACGCATTGATACATCAAAATTATCAAAAGTTGCCCTTTTCGTTCATGCTATGGCAAACATTATTAAATTAAAATTGAATGATTACATTTTTTGAGCTGTGTGTTTACCAAGTTATTTCCTTAAAAGAAAAGATAAGTGAATACATTATAATATATTTCTTTATACTATGTACCTTTATATATATTGACATTATATATAGATATATTTACGAATGTGAATTTATATAAAATAAACTTTAAAATATTGAAGTGCTTAATATAATATCTTAAAACATATTTATTTCATAATAAGCTCTTATGTTAATGTTAGTTATAGTTGAAGAAGCGTAACCCTGATATAACCCATCTTCAGCTTCTAGTCAAGCAATGGTCTCCACCTGTCCCCTATACTGAGTTCCAGGAGCACCTCTAGTCCATAGATGTACATAGTCAGTTTATTTTTGTATATTAAAGGTCTGTTTCTACTGACGAAATAGCAGTAAGCATTAATTCAATATATAAATAAGTAATAAGTACTTACCCGAAAACTACTATATATTTCTATGCGTAAAAATATATTATTAACATATAGAAACGTGATGAAAATTGAATCATTCAAATGTGTATGTCTTAAACGTTTTTATCACGACTTATTTTGATTAGTATCCAAATGGTATGCATCTTTATGCAATCTGAATGCATTTACAGACTCAATTGCATCAGTATCTAACATTACCACATTAGGTACTAACAACACATGCATTTAAAGACTTAATTGCATCATTATCTAACATTACCACATTACTAACAGCACACATGTATTTACAGACTTAATTGCATCATTATCTAACATTACCACATTACTAACAGCACACATGCATCTACAAACACAATTGCATTATTGTAAACAAATATACATAAATAGTCATAAAAATGTGTGTACAATAGTAAAATATGTTTATAAGTTAGCATTAAATTAATACTTGTATCGTAAATTACAATAAGCATTATTATTTAAATAGTATCAGTCAATTAATGAACTATAAATATCTTACCGTTGCAGATATAATGCAAAATTTTATCTTTTCGTGATACAATTATTGAATGCTCTTTATTATCATATTTATAAATGCCATGCAACTCAAAATATACCCATTTAGGTTTGGCTGATTGCAGGATATCTGTGTAAAGTGAGTAAATTATGTTCGTACATAAATTGTATACATTTTATATTGTAATTAACCATGTCTTCAGTTTACATTAAAATAGCTTATTAAAGGTTTTGTAAACAAATTAAAAACTTAATGGCAAAACAAAAATACCTCGATTTACTTACTATATTTGAGATGAAAATATTACAACACTATTAAAATTAAAGAACTGATAATCATTTTAAATGTATGTGTATATATATATATGTATCTATTAAGTAATACTATGTAAATATGACTACATAGATTATTTTAATTCAATAATTACGATATAAAATGTATAAAATAGTGTTAAATGTATTTGACAACATCGTAAGAACATATTTTTAAATAACACTAACTTGTGTTACTTTCATTACAAAGTTGAATTTCTTAACTTCTGATTAGTTGATTTGTTACTAAAATGGAACGAGGTAATGGTTGTTGTTGTCCATCAACAGGCAACATATTCACAAAAGAATACTCTAGTTTATCACAATGTACTTGTTATGTATATGTTTTTATATTCACAACGTATTTTAAAATATTACATTATACAACAGAATTTTCTTTAAAAAACTTGAAAAATAGTAATAAAACAATAGCCAGAAAATGGAAGCAAGTTCCGCCTCCCACCGAAGGAAAGAAATTTGACAGATGTTTTTTGGCTTGATCAAAATGAGTAAAGCCTCTTTAGAAAAAGTCTGCGATAAAAAACTGCGACCGAGTTTATTTTGTTTGATAAATGCAAGATTTGATTTTTTTAAATAGCGCATGTGACGTATTGACAACTTTTGACTCGACCACGTTATTTTAATTTTAAAGAGTTATGTTTTTACTCGAAATATAACACTTAAAAAGAGAGATATTTATTTTGTGATATTTGTGTTCTCAAGACTCTTAGCTGCATGAGCGTTCATTTAATTTCTGATTTGGTCATTAGAAATGACCACAGATGAATTTCAAATTACAAAAAAAACAGTAGTACACTTTACTTACAAGAAAAGTGAGTAATAATACGTCATGCAGTTCAATTTTTAAAGAGATTTTGACTAGGCCTTATAAATACTACAAACGAATAACTGATCAGTATTTAAGCTTATCTCGTTTACAGTATAGTATATTATAATTTATATATATATAACACCTGCACAACTAAGCAAGCCTAAGTATGCATAATACGAAATTAGCGCTTGGCATCTAAATAACAATAGCCAATAAAGAAATACTAACGATTAAAAAGAAGAACACGTCGGTAGAACACATTTAATACATCTAACTATAGTTTCATGGCATATCATCAGAGATG
>JAYRBW010062325.1:0-10005 GCA_036023295.1 Invenusta paracnida
TTTGAATGAATTTATATCTTTTAAAATTGTCTGTAGCTAACCAGCTTTTTGCCATTTTTGGCGATAAAAAATATAGATATAAATCAAGCTATCTATTTAATCACATCGGTAGTCTAATGGACAACACAACGGAGCGCAATATGAATATTTTTTAATCATAGATAGAGCTACAATTTCTACATACTTTAATAATATGATGCTTTACTAACATATACTTAGCGGAGTAGCAGTTATCTATACGCAACATTTATATATAACAGACTAGAAAATTACACATGTTTATTTTCCCTGTCTCTTGGGAGTATAATGTTTAGATTTTACGTGAAAGTATTGCAATTGGGTCGTGTCATATTTTTAATAAGATGCAGAAAAATGTAACATGTTTAATTTGTAGTTTATCTTTTTCTTGGCTGTTTCTTCCATTCTACCTCGCTTTTTGTACAGTTTTATATTGTTTGGGAGAGCAAAGCTTAGATGAATAATTTTTCGAATAAATGCTATCTAAATAATATTTTTTGTTATGTAATAAGCATGATTTCTTTCCATCTAGTATCTTAATCTCAAAAATGAAGTAAATCATTTTTTTTCTTTAAAGAATGACAAACTATTTTAGAAAATATTCTTTGTTTTGATGAGTAATTATGGCGATTGAAACATGACCTAAACATACCGAAATTTAATTTATAATCTCTCGTTATATAAGGGACTTGATTAGATTAACTAAGTAATATATTAGCCTTTTTTAATTTTTAAGTGTACTCCTTTCTTATTTTTATGTAATAACCTCCTATTTTATTCTATCAGTTAAAAAAAGATTATCTGGATGGTGTTGGTGATACCTTGGATCTCGTAGTTATTGGTGGCTTTCATGGCGCTGGAAAAAGAGTGGGCAAATACGGTGGATTCCTGTTGGCTTGTTATGACTCAGAGTCTGAAGAGTACCAATCTATTTGCAAGGTAAGTTTCTTTCGTGTATGATTTTATATGGAATGGCTTATAACTATATATTTTAATAATGTGTAATCACCCCATTATATCCCATAACATTATTTCATGTTTTCTGTTAAAAAAAATTTCGGCTATTTGCTATTAAGCTAGAAATTTTAACTGTTACTAACTAACAGCATTAATAAATTACACATAAAATATATTTGTAAATTATATGTAAAATATAGATTTTCTACATTTTATTATAATTTGTTTTAAAGATATATTACGAATATTTTTAAATAAAAAACTATACTTAAATTATATTACATAATCTTGCCTATATTATTCTATAGTCAGTTGTGAGATTTCATATATTTTTTTGTTCGTCACGGTTTTGTTAAATATAGTTTTGAATATTCTAAGTATAGGACATGAAATTAACGTTGATATTATTTGCACAGCTGCATCTAGCCCATTAGCAGAAAGTGTTATCAAAGTGTGCTTTCACCTATGAAATGACGTTTTCATAGGAAATTATTGTTAAAACCTGAATCTACATGAAGATAATAAATTATGTTGATGATTCATGGCATATTTTATTCTCGATTTTAAAAGTACTTTTTACTTATTTTATTTCAATTAATAAATGTCTTTTTAATCATCCCAAACGTATGTGTTTTTCCCATTATTATTATTTTTTAATTGCCTAGTAGAAATGTTTGTATAAAGATTACAATATATTTTTAATATATGAAACACCAACATTTATTACTAGAAGTACCGAAATTGTCTTTAAATGTGCGTGTTTGTTTTTATTACCATTTTTTTAAATTTAACAATTAACATTAAATAATGAGTACAAACTATATTGTATAAACATTAATAGCATGTCTGATGAATTTCGTTTAATCTATTGTGAACAAAAAATATGTATACATTTTGTTACCTTTGAATGTTAGCATTTTCTATTTTTAATTTAACTGTAACATAGAACTGCGAATAAAGGCCACAAAAATACAAAGCAGTGTTATTTATAAATGTAGTGTAATAGATAGGCTTTAGGGCATTTAAAAAATATTTTTATTTGTCTTTATCGTCAATTCAATTAAGTATAATTATAAAAATAAATAGGCTTTTATGACTTTAAAGCGAACGTATATTTATGTATATTATTTGGTATAAACGTGAAGAAATGTCCAAACATAATTTTATAAAATTAAATTGTTAGTTATTGATCTTTGATTTAAGCTACTGTGTAAATTAGTGAGTGATCTATATTAAATTTAACCATTGAGTTCAATTATGTGCTGAATTTCACAACTAAGTGCATTAATTGGCTTGGTATAATTCGCTTTTTGTAGGTATTGTTTAAATAGCATGTCAGTCTAAATCCTTAACATTGGATTGTATTGCATATTAAATATGCAATACAATATTTGTTTAAATATTATTTAAACAAACATTCTATTTAGCCACATCTATTTAATGCTAGTGTTCAACATAAGGCAACAAGTTATATTATATTATACATTATGTAAATCCGGAAACTTATTCCTTATTGCCTATAACTTATAACAAATATTCCGGTTATCCAGGTACTGTAGTTATCAAAAATTACTTCCTATTCCAAAATCCGAGAAATTTTATAATTATGATCTCGATAAGCTCTCAGGTAAATAGTCTTAAATCGGGTAGATTTGTTTGTGAACATAATCCTTTATATAAAGCCTGTACGAAGAGAATAGAACTATGTTTTCTAATTTTAGTAAAAAATTTCACTGTTAAAAATTGCCATTGATTCTAGATAAACTAATTCAGATGTCAATAAATTAGTTCAATGTTTTGTTGTAAGGCAATTTCAGCGTATAGTTAATAAATTATACTGAAAACTCACTATCAGTCTATATAAACATTGTCCTTGTTTGCCTCCCCTCTTCAGATTGGGACCGGGTTCTCAGATGAAGACCTCGCGGCGCATACCCTTTTCCTGAAAGATCACGTGATCCCCCACGCCAAGTCCTACTATCGGTACGACTCGTCCCAGGCCGATCCCGATCACTGGTTCGATACCGTCATGGTCTGGGAGGTCAAGGCGGCCGATCTCAGCATCTCGCCGGCTTACAAGGCGGCCGCTGGACTTGTAAGTTCTCTTTCATCCTAATTGTCTTTTTATTTTGATGAACGCAAAAGATGGTTGCTGCTTTATGTTGATTTAATGTCATATTTGTGATTGTTTTTCAGTCGTTGAGTTGAGCTTAAAATCCTGAGCAAGCGAATTTGATTTAATTGCGCTCTATTTTGAAATTAAAATGAGGAAGTATTGTAATTCAGGATAAGAACGTTGTTTTTGCTAAGAGCCATTAACATTTATTAAAAGTATTATATAACTATTATACAATATAATAAGCAAGCTAATGAGTGATATTGACAATATTAAATTATTCAATAATACTGGACGTTGCGCATTTTTTTCTATAAAAATGTCTTGAATATGATTTTTTTATAACCATAAAAGTAATTATAAATTGCAACGGAGTCGGATAGCATTTTTAGATTTAGTTACAATGTGTATTTCAGATTAATTATTTAAATTATCTTTTATCTCTATAGTATATTATTGAACTGTTGCAATTTATAACAATTGAAATATTTACAACATTTTCTATAGATTGTTTGATAGATTGTTTTTTGTCCTATTCTTCATTATATCCCTGCTCTATGTTTCATTTGTTAATATTTGATTTTTTTGTCATTTTTACTTCACTATAACTAACAATTAACATACTACAACCTGCATTATGTATCAGCCTAACCAAACATTTGTTTTTAGATTATATTCAGTAATAGTACTCGTGCAAAAGTAAATTGCTTCTAATTAATATTAACATTTGTTTTATAGAAAAAACATCAAAATAGTTAATTGTAAAATAGTTTTTGGTGTATATTATGTGCAATTGTATATACCTAATTTTTTTCTTTCACTTGCTTAATTTGGTTTCGAAATTTTTTTAACTATTTGACTAGGGTAATTAAAAAAACTACTATTATTACTCGAAGTATATCATCTAAATTATTACTTTTGATGTTATTATATTTTAAATAAAAAGAATCTTAACTCACTATATAAGAATTATTATATTCCAAAAATGGCAAAAAGTTTGTTAGCTCAACCCATAAAAAGAAACGAAATATCCGTTAAATGTGTTAGCTCTTTAGTTAATAATATTGGGCTTGAGTTAACTACTTAAAAACACTATTATTCTAAAAACCTTTTGTCTAGAATTTTTTAATGGTATAAATTCATTCAATTTAATGTGTTTTCTATTAATTAAGACATACACGTATTATAATGGAAGGAATTTACTTAATAATTTTCTTAGTAATAAAAAACATTATTAACTCAAATCCAATATTATTAACTAAAGAGCTAGCACATTTAACGGATATTTCATTTTTTATTGGTTGAGCTAACACATTTTTTCCATTTTTGGCTTATATTAATGTCACAATTTTTTGCTGAATACATTATTAATAGACTATTTAATGTAGCATTTGATTATATATAATTGTAAAGGTATGTCCAGTCACACAATTTAATTTTAAAAATAAGAAACTGGTTTCTATGCAAAATCTAGCTCACTAGAAACGGCTGGTAGGTAAAAATATCCTTTTCTCATTTCCGGGACATTTCCAATATATGTATGTTCAAACTGTCATAAAAATCGCTTAAAGTTTAGGGGGTGTTATTGGATATAAACAGTGGTTACTAAAAAATCTAGGCCCTAGAAACGGCCGCTAGGTAAAAATATCATTTTTCGCATCTCTGGGACATTTTGAAAATATGTTCAAAATTTAATAAAAATCACTTAAAGTTTAGGTGGTGTTTAGGTGGGTCTGAAGAATAAGAAGATGAGTTAGAAGACGAAGAATAATTAAAAAAAAATTGCACCTAAATATCTGGGGTTCTATATATTATGAAAATGAAAATTGGAAAGCTTATTAATTTTGGCGGTGCTAGGCAAAATTTAAATAATTTCGAAATATAATTTAGCTTTTAAATGGTAGGTAGCTGTTTAAAAAATGGCCGTACTTCTGTTATTCTAATCTATACCTTACAGCATAGAGTGCACATGTGCTCTATACACATAGTGTATTCTATGCCTTACAGTACGTATATAGGTTGCTCGTATGAGCTAACAATTCCTACTACCGTAGGTTTAGGTATAGATAACATTAAGCAAATCTTATGTTAGAATTTTCATGCTCTCGCCTCTCACCCATTAAATATATTTAATGAAGTAATTATGCCCAACTATTGAAATACAATGATGACATAACTTTAAATACTTATTAAAACAATATATTTGGTTATTAAATTAGATTAACATTTAAAGAAACTATGTCTGATACAATTTTTTACTTTTAAGATTTGTCGCTATTTTATGATTCAGCAAAAGTAGAACATTTGGTCATGAAAATTTGTCTAGAAATATATTTATATTTTGACCAACAATACAATGCATTCAATAGACAGGGAAATCATTTACTTTATATTGTAATAACATATTAAACATGTTAACTATTTTAATCGTCAAATTTTGGGAAATTAAATGTTTATAAAAATATCTTTCCCGTGACTTCAAATAGATGTATGGAAATGATTCGCTTATAAAATTATTAAAAACTCATTGTAGAAAATGTCACAAGTCTATATATGTTTCTTTGGTTGTTAACCCTCCCCCTCTCATGATTTTGCAAGTTTTAAATAACCAGAATTTAGTTACCTCTAAGTTATTTAACTCTAATTTTGTAAAATTATGATGCCTTGACATTTAAGGTTATAGTTGACCGCTGGTTTTTGCTGAATATATCTGACGACTGTGGGGAAAATGAGTGGGTTGTGTTTAATAATTGTGCTTAAAGAGTTTATTTTATATTATTTATAATGGCATATATGTTTATACATATACAATTTTACATAGACTTACATGAAATTAATAATCGACCAAATAAAGTAGCATTCCGAATTTTACGGTATAAATTAGTAAGATACTCAATAAGGACCCAAGAACAAAAATAAGAAAATCTTAATACATTAACACATTATAAAAAACGGCGTTCAATATATAATATCAAATATAGCAAGATAGGCGAGACAAATTTAGAATGAGAAAAATTACAATTACAATCAAGATGCTTTCAGAGCTGATGGTGAGTACAAATCAATAAACATAATATAGACGGTGTGATCATAACGTACTCAGGTGATAATACATAGATGTGTAGATACAACTCAGGTGGGAACAGGCAAGTCACAAAGAACATTATTACGTAAAGATTTGTGGAATGAAATTAAACGATTGAGATGAACTTTTAGAAAGATTATAATCGTTTAAGTGCTACAATATACAGAGAAAACCAAAGTAAAAAATACAGATACTACAATATAAACAATTAAAAAGGGGGTAAATACTGCAATGCGCAGAAACAAACAAAGACAAATAAACAAAGAATTTCACACGGGTAATTCACACATGGAAAGAAACATAAAGATTAAAACGCGAGTTCCGAAAATTAGTTCTAATTAGTTATTTATTTCCGGTTTTCTCTCCTTTATATTGACGAAGGTCTCTTTAGCTCATAGCCTGATAATGTTGCTGTCTGCAGTTATTACCTCAAAATCAAAATCCCCACCACAGTGAGATTTGTGAATGAAGATGGAACTTGCCCGGTTCTTATAGTATTCCCTGGCTCTGATGTGTACTTTCCGGATAGTTGAGTCGATGTAGAATTGGCTGCAGGTGTTGCATTTAGCTGAATAAACACAGTAACACCTGTGGCAGATACGCGCGTTTTTAATTGGGCAGTTTGTAAGGCTGTATGGGATTCTCGGGCTAGTGTTGAGGGTTTGTATTAAAGATCTGGTGCGATGGACGATTCTGATGGGCAGCTGCAGATTTTAAATAGGTCTTTAAATTGATTATCAACTGCGTCTCCCAAAATCGGGATATGGAAGTAGAAAGCTCATTCAGGTTTTATATTGTTTCTACGCTTTCGTTTAATGTGAGAGTAATATTCATGGTCTTTCGGATATCCCATTTTGCTCAGCGTTTTGTCGAAATCAGTAAGATGCTTGGTGGCTTCCGTTGCTTCTGAGCAACTCGAGGTGATTCTGTGGATTTCTTTTCTGATAATATTGATTTTAACAGGAGCAGGAAGAGCCGAATCGTTATGAAGGAAGATGTTCCTTTTAGCCAATTTTCTGTAGAAGGTGAAGTGTTCTTGTCAATGGAGACTGCGATGTCATGGAGGCATAATTGGCCGTTTTCGGAAGGGTGTTCAATTTCGAATAGGATATTCGGGTGTTGGCTGTTAAATACTTGGTGAAGTTTTATGGCTTCGTCTCCTTTGAGTCTTCACTTTTCCCACAACAATTTTCGTTTAGTAAATGTATCTGTGAATTCTTCTACAGACTTTCAGACTCATTGTAATCGGCAAAATGCTCACCTCTGTGGTTCATTTCGTAGTTTCTGAAGGCATAACTATCATGCAAGTTTGGTCTGGCAAATTTGTGGGTTGTCGTACAAGTTCAACAAACTTTCTTTGAATCCATTGGTTGACCAAGCAAGGTCTGGTTTTGTCATTTATTAAGAAGAGATTTTGTGCTGGCACTGACTTAAGAAGAATAACCATATTTGATTATTTCAAAATATTATTCTCCATTAAAAATGCAAACCATTATCAATAAATACTTTGTCCGATAGAATTCTTTTTGTTATCTGTGTGGACGATGATCTGCGTGTCTGCTCAGAAATGCTGCTGGGATTAAGTAAAAACAGCCCTAAGAAATATCTATTTTTTATCTGTTATGATCAATCGTTTGGCCACACGTCTTAAAACATCTAGCCTTGATTTTGCATTTTAACATGATTGCGCTTTTTTCCTTCCGTCAGAACGTGTGTAACCCACTTTATACCGGAATTTTTTGTGTAAACTGTTACTCAGAATTTCTTGAACACTACGTGCAGAAATACCAATTTAGCTCTCAATGTAAGCACAGCTTAAATAATATGGTGACCCTAGGGATTTAGTAAGGTAAAGGTGTTTTATAAAGTGTAAAGCTTGAGTTATACGATGTAAAAGCATGCTTAAAGCATGAGATTTGCAGTGTAATGCATGCTTAACAGTGTAAAGCTTGAGTTATGCAGTGTAAAGCATGAGTTCTGCAATGTAAAGCATGCTTAACAGTCTAAAGCTTGAGTTATGCAGTGTAAAGCATGAGTTGTGCAATGTAATGCATGCTTAACAGTGTAAAGTTTGAGTTATGCAGTGTGAAGCATGAGTTCTGCAATGTAAAGCATGCTTAACAGTGTAAAGCTTGAGTTATGCAGTGGGAAGCATGAGTTCTACAATGTAAAGCATGCTTAACAGTGTAAAGCTTGAGATCTACCGTGTAAAACTTTATTTATGCAAGTGTAAATATATTAAATAAGTGAATTATACATTAAATAGAAGATAAATACACGCACTGTAATGGACCAAAGGGTTCAGGACGCGTATTTCTCTCTTATTTAGTGTATATCTCTAAGTTATATATTAAATAATAGAGTTATACACCCAATATGAGTATATACACTAAATAGGAGAGAAATACGCGTTTTTCTCTCCTATTTAAAGTATAATTCTCTTATTCAATATATTTACACTGCATAACGATCAAGCTTTGCACGGTAGAATTCAAACTTTATGCTTTTAAGCATGCTTTACACGATATAATTCAAGCTTTACGCTTTTAAGCATGCTTTACACTGCATAACTCATTCTTTACACTGTTAAGTATGCTTTACATTGCAGAACTCATGCTTCACACTGTTAAGCACGCTTTATATTGCATAACTCAAGCTTTACACGGTAGAACTCATACTTTACACAGTTAAGCATGCTTTACACTGCATAACTCATGCTTTACACAGTTAAGCATGCTTTACACTGCAGAACTCATGCTTTACACTGTTAAGCATGTTTTACACTGCAGAACTCATGCTTTACACAGTTAAGCATGCTTTACACTGCAGAACTCATGCTTTACACTGTTAAACAAGCTTTACACGATAGAACTCAAACTTTACACAGTTAAGCATGCTTTACACTGCAGAAATCATGCTTTACACTGCAGAACTCATGCTTTACACGATAGAACTCAAACTTTACACTGTTAAGCATGCATTACACTGCAGAACTCATGCTTTACACAGTTAAGCATGCTTTACACTGTAGAACTCATGCTTTACACTGTTAAGCATGCTTTACACTGCAGAACTCATGCTTTAGACTGTTAAGCATGCTTTACACGATAGAACACAAACTTTACACAGTTAAGCATACTTTACACTACAAAACTCATGCTTTACACAGTTAAGCATGCTTTACACTGCAGAACCCATGCTTTACACTGTTAAGCATACTTTACACTGCAGAACTCATGCTTTACACTGTTAAGCATGCTTTACACTGCAGAACCCATGCTTTATACTGTTAAGCATACTTTACACTGCAGAACTCATGCTTTACACTGCAGAACTCATGCTTTACACTGTTAAGCATGCTTTACACAGTAAGCATGCATTTACTTTGTATAACTCAAGCTTTACACTGTAAAAAGCGCCTTTACCTTACTGAACCCTTCGGCCACCATAAAATAATTGTTTTCCTTGATATCAACACCCACTTATTATTCTCTGCTGTCAAACTTGAACGCAGTTGACCTGATCCAGGCATGTAGTTAAATATCTTGTTCAACATCACAAAATTCGTTTGCCACTTGTTGTGTTCAGTGAATGCTTATAACATCTACATCCCATAACCATAGAAATGCATTCATATATTACTAAAGATATATAGTATATATATATCTATGTTTCAATCAGTCTGGACTTTGATTTCGTTGATTCATGGAAATTCATTTTTTAGTATATTTCGAAACGTCGTTTTAGCAACCAGTAGTATGGGAAGGAGGAGCGCGGGAACAAAGGACCCCCCCCCCTTTGCCGAGTGAAATGAGTGGATGCTTGGCGA
>JAYRBW010062326.1:0-10005 GCA_036023295.1 Invenusta paracnida
AAAAATAATAGTCTCCAACATCCTACGCTTGACAACTTTTTAAATATCAAATAGGGAAGCCTGGCTTATCTCGAAATATTGAGATATAAAATGTATAATTTATGTACAAAAAATTTAAATAATAGTACAACAATGAGAAGAAGTATCTAACATGGAGCAATTATTATCTGAATAAATATTTTCTAATAATATAATACATACTGGATCAATCTCTAAATACCCAGTAAAAAATGGAGAAGATGGAAGAGGATAGCTAGTTAGTGTTTGGACAGATAAGATTAACATACGGTTATATACTTAGTAGTCGCATGTTGCTCCCTGATCCATTGCAAAAAAGCATGCAAAAACTTATTTGTACGAGTTACAGGGGATTTTCTTGGCGTAGCAGGAACCCTCTTCTTCTTCTGAGCAGTAGGAGTCATCATTAAAACTGCTGCTGCAGCGTTTCTCGATAGAGACAGACATCATATGGCTTTGGTTATTCTATCGACTCATAACATATCTGTACGATGCACAGATTGAGACTGGCAACGTGTTGACCCATATAGATACCGCTGTAGTGTATTATAAATTGATAGCGGCCTTGTCCAGACATCTCCGTAACTTTAATTGCCTGATTGTTTATCCAGTCAAATCTGGAGACTTGAAGAATATGGTAGCGTCATTGTCCAGCGTAGGTTGACCATATGAATAGCCCGTTCTCTCATCTTAGCGCAGCGGAAGGGTCCCACTTTAATAGAGAGTATCACTGGTTGATGATGTTGCTCGATAATTAATTGTGACGTTCTGAAAGCAGAGAGAAGAGCGAGGACACGACCATCTAGTAGCGTGAGCAAGAGTAGAATGGGCTATAACAGATCGGCGCGTTCCGTTTATACTCTTCAGGCTCTATAATTGGCTGAAGCCTCAAACAGATTTGATTGTTCGGAAGGGGGTGCCTTTGTTCTCGAGGTACACCAATCCTACTACTGATATGTAATTTTCTGCTTTTACACTATATTTTAACTCTGTAATTATAAACTGATAAAGTTCATAGTTCAAAATTATCTAATGTTAAAATTTGAAACAAAAATGTATAATTTATAAATATAAAATGTAACAACATTTTTGTAATAATAAAAAAATGAAAAATTCAATAACAAAATATAAAATGGATCATTTCTCTCATTTTAAGTACCAATTAACATTTAAACAATATATTATGCATATTTATTGTATTTTTATGATTACACATAATCTAGATTGACATCTATTCTATAAGTAATCATTCATTGTGTTAGGCAATAATTAAGGCTTGATTTAATTATTTGAATAGTGACTATTGTTAAACAGAGTTAAACAGAAGTTTTATTGTTCAGAATCGTTACTTTAAAAATTAAATTTCCTATCTATAGAAGACATCTTCTGATCTAATTATATTAGATAATATTATTTTTGAACAAAGAAATGGGTGCTGCAACTCAAAAGTTAGATATTTAGACACTGTTTGCACCCTGCTGCAAAGAAAGAGAGGAGTTTGTATTTAAAATGATTTACCTAGAGGCCTATATTGAAAATATGCATAATATTCACCTGAAAATGTATTGCAACTTCCTTTAACTAATGTTTTTAAGAGTCTGCTTGTTTTCGTTTATTTAAATGTATACATTCTTGATATATTTGACAACAGTAACGGAAGTGCTCTAGCCTATATGCAGGAAGAAATTCCTTTGAGATACGCACTCAAAATGCATATGATCTCATGCCACACTAGAGTTCTACACACTACTCGTGCATTTCAAACTTATGGTATTGCGATATCTAAAGGGGTCTTATTAAAGGTAAGTGGTAAGCGTTACTTACTTTGCCTACTTTAAAAAATACATGTCAGATATATATATTTCTTTTATTTACCTTCATATCCTTACAGAATGATGTGGAATCTGCGATAATTCGTTACAAGTCGAGTGGAGTTTTGGACACCATATATCAGAAGTATATGGTGTACAATCGCCAATGCCACACACAACAGACAACAAAGGTGAAATAGAAATTGTTTCCATCTGCACTCAATATTATGATGTCGCTTACTTTAAGATTTAGTTTTAGTGTCGGCCAATTTTAATTGGAAATCGTATCGCTAATATTTTTTTATATTTAATATCATACTGCTAAATATTTCTTTTCTACGAAAAATTATTAATTTTAAACTTGCAGTCCATTAGATTTTATATATAATAATTAATATAATTCGAAGAACATCTTGTTGTGATTACAGAATGTAGTGGAACCACCGCAAGTTATAGGTATACCTACATAGAGCGATACAACAAGCCACAAATGGGTATAATATTACATATTTGCTGCCGGGATTGACAAACCATCCAATTAAAATTCAATATTTGTGCAAAAAGAATATCGACAAAAAGAAAAATTACTTGATACAAATAAAACATATAGTCAGTTATTTCAACTTTTAAAATATTTATGGTCTCTCTATAAATATAAAAAACATTGGTTTACTTAAGTTAGGAATGATCATTAGATAATACCTAAATAATTGTTGCAAACTAAGATAGAGCAGGCTCCAGTCTAATGCTATTTCAGTTTTGTCAAATAAAGACTCTATAGAAGGGAGACGTAGAAACTGTATTTTTGAACCTATATATTTCAGGAATATTGACAGATATAAACACCAAACTTAGCTTGCTGGCAAAATTTAAATAGCACTATATACTACACTTAAATATGTTAGCAATAAATATATTTTTATAGCAAGTCATTTATTAATATGCAAACTAATAATAATATTTTCTTAAATAATATTGAAAATATATTTTTTTTATATTTCTATGTTAAATATGTAATTTTATACGTTATATAATTAAAATGTATTTCAAATTTTAATATGTTCACTAATATTTGAGATAATAAATTACTCGTACAATAAAAACATAGGTATTATCTATTGGTAATATCTTTAAAATAGTTTAAATGGATATGTACGTGCTATTGTTGCTTTAGTTTTGACTATATTACAGTAAACTAAAAATGTACGACAAAATTTGAAGTTTTCAATTGACCAGCTTAAATGAAATCTTCAGTTTTAATTATGTGAATAATATGTATTCCTAAATACATTCTTCAACAAGCAGTTTAAACGCACTCTTTCCAAATGTTTACTGGAATTGATTTTTTTGCGTTAGTGCATTAGAAAAATAATATTATGATCTTTCTAGTGTATTATATAATAGACATTTTAATTGATTTTCAAATAATGAAAATATTGATACACCTTTATTATAGCTTTAAAAGGAAAAATGTTTCTTTTTTAGAATTTAGTTGGCCAATTAACTGCATTTTGATTGGATAATGGTTAGATACAGTTCTATGATTAATTACACGTTACGCTAATGCGTAGAATATATCGTGTTCTGTTTAAATATTATTTTTGACATCTTTTGTTTTCTCTATTTTAAATGCTATATATCACTTCAAACTGTAGAATAAGCACCAATTCATTTTACTTAATTGGTTTCTTTACATACATAAGTCTAATTCCTGTATATATGTACATACATATTGATTAATTTCTTATGTAAATTCATGACTAGTTGTTATTGCCATAGAATTGTGTAATATCGAATTAAATTCACTAAACCGTTTTACAAATGTTTATTACTAATATAAACAAAATATAGACTATATTACATATAAACAAAATAGACAGCTTTTTGTAGGCAGTTAGTTAATTAGGTATACTGCAACTAAATAAATACCAGTTAGTTCAAAACTTATAAACTCTGCATGATCGTCAAAATAATTGGATACAGATATGAAACGCTATAATTGCTATTCAGATTTCTATGGATAACGTCGGTGGAGCCTTCTTGTGTCTGGGACTGGGATTCGTACTGTCGCTGCTTGTTCTGGGAATTGAATGGTGCGTCATGCGGAAAATGGTTCCATTATGGAGAGAGAAACCCCAGAATCACCCGATCAAAAATGTGCATGTCATGTTCTGCAGTCAGGTACAACCTATAATGATATTTAATGATATGTGTTATACGTTTTTGGTGGTGTATTATTCTATTTTATTGAATAATGATAAGAAAATATTTTTGCTTTCATTGATAAATAATACAAATATAGGTACCTATCGTCCACTTGATTGTTCAACAATAACATATTCATGTTGATGTTTTAACAAATTATTGATAGACACATTTATTAATAACACCTGTTAATTATTCATAATAAATCAGATAAGTCCTACTTAGTTAAGCATAAAAAACTTTTTTTTTAATATGACTAGTCTATCTACAATATACACAAAAGATATGCACCTAAAAAGAGCATTTCATAAAGTTTATCCATTTTTACACAGATGTTTCAATATTTATTTTATTTTAAAGCTTTCTTATATATGAGGACTATCTCTAGGGAACACATATATTAATGTATAATTATAAACATTAATTTACATAAATAGAGCTTATAGTAAACAATCAAATTCAAAATTCAACAAAATCTAATATTCACTAATTAGTTAGAATTATAAAAACACTAATGTCAGTGTGTTATAAAGTGACAAAAAACCACAGTTAAAATAGTAATTATATTGTGAGACGTTTCGGTGAGTCTCTACTACCTATCCATTATTAATCAAAAGACAGGGAGACAACAAATGCTCATTTAACCACTCGATTTCCGCAGACCACATAATTGATTTTTTCGCTTCTAATCTTATTTATAATTGTATTCATTTTGAAGCTCGGCACATCGTAGTAACAGCTTTTATTAAATTCAAGTATAATAATACCCTTCATCTTAACGCTGCCTTGTTAAATATTAATATTTCGACAGCCAAATCCGTAATTAATGCTCTCAAGCTCGCTTCTTTGCTTCCTAAACTTCGATTTGTATTTATTTAAAGATTTTGATGACTATTTTATAAATTATTTTTTAATGTGACTTTTTAGTGTTAGATGTATCTATCCTTTGATTTATAAGTAGCTTTAACAATGGAATTTTTTATTATGCAATATTTTTGTTACTATTATATTACACTCCTATATAGAGTTAAATGTATTCAATTTTCATTAATCTCTACTTATAGTCCTGTACACGTTGTCTCCTTGTCTTGATTGAAAATTGTTAGTGAAGACTATAATCGAAACGTCTCACAGTATATTACTATTTTCCCTGTGGTATATTTTTCTTCACTTAAAACCTAATATTTGTGAAAGTTTATAAGAAGGATGGTAACTAACCCGTTACTTTTGCTTGACTCCTGTTTAAAATCCGTATTAAAACGTGTAACTCATGCTTTATATGTAGTGTATCAACGTTTTAAATACCATTGACATAGTCAATGCGGTCTAGAAGATAAATTTATGTTTCAAGATAAAATCAAATTTTATTATTTTCAAATCTACGGTGTAAAGTGAACCACCCAAAAAATATATTATAACCCAACAGGTTTGACAATCATTAACACCAAAACAGTTTTCGCAAGCCCATCTACCGTAAGTTGTACACTGATACCAATCTTCTGAGACTTTCTTTCAGTCTACAACATACGTAGTACTCTAGATTTTCTGGATCTTGAAGTGAACAGTAGATGTACTTGATTGATTCGGATCTGATAAAAATATAAACCAGTTCAACATGATGTTACTGATTAGTTGCGCTTAGTATATTGTTGAAAATATACTATTTACTCGAATGTGCTATACTTACCCATAAAATAAGACTTTGTTCCATTTGATTTTAAAGCAGGTAAATTAAAATGTCACTTATGTAGAATTATTTGTGACATCATCAAAAGGTGTTTTGATTTTGTGCTATGTGGGAGTATTCCCCGCTTTCACATTTTTCTTGGCACTGTTGAGAATATCTGCCTTGAGCAGATTTCTGATAGTGATGATGTTAAAATTGTGCAGCATTAGTTATATAGAATTATGTCACCGAGTGATGTAACTGTATAAAGGCCATCAGCTAAATCAGTGGATCACTTCTGATCCACTTCAGAACTGAATCTGTACGAGCAGCACCATTGTTGGCTTCATTGGAACCATCAGTGGCATTCAGAACTGAATCTGTAGGAGCAGCACCATTGTTAAATTCATTGGAACCATCAGTGGCATTCAGAACTGAATCTGCAAGAGCAGCACTATTGTTAGCTTCATTGGAACCATCAGTGGCATTCAGAACTGAATCTGCAAGAGCAGCACTATTGTTAGCTTCATAGGAACCATCAGTAGCATTCATGACTGAATAATCTGCAAGAGCAGCACCATTGTTAGCTTCATTGGAACCATCAGTGGCATTCAGAACTGAATCTGTAGGAGCAGCACCATTGCATTGTTGGACTCATTGAAACTATCAGCGGCATTTATGACTGAATCTGCAAGAGTAGCACTATTTTTGGCTTCATTGGGACCATCAGCGGCATTCAGAACTGAATCTGTCGGAGCAGCACTATTGTATAGCTTCATTGGAACCATCAGTGGCATTCAGAACTGAATCTGCAGGAGCAGCAGCATTGTATAGCTTCATTGGGACAATCAGTGGCCTTCAAGACTGAATCTGCAGGATCTCTAAAACTCTAAAACTAAATGTTTTAGAAAATTGTTATTTGCGAAATTTTGAACTGACTTAGTCAACATTTTTTGTCATATAATTAATATGATGAGCCGTATCGAAATTAAACTTTTAGTTGATAAATGTTCTTATGATACAACATATTTCATACAATAGTATTTCTATCAATATGTACACATTACACAAATCACTCTTTACTGCAAGGTTAAAACTATAGATCAACAGTAGAACTATACGCCAAATATACAGCTTATACATATATACATCTAATCACTCTGTATATAGAAAGTTAATACACAAAAAAGAAATGCACAGAGCATGTGTCAGATAGCTCATATTTGAATGGTCTACTTTGCCCCAGACTCCCCAATGTATTTTTTATTTTTAATAAAGTTAGTTTTAAATCTTCTTTCAGAAACTGTTTTGTGCCATTCACTCCATGGATAATTATGGCGACAACGTTGATAAACCTGTGGTAAGAGCATGTACCTAGATTTATATTATTTAGCTATTCGGTTAGTTAGTCATATATACATACAGAGGACAATTGGTGTGAGAGACCAATTTTACTTAGTCACTAGGTATTAATTCTACAAACAGTCTTTTTATTTGTATATAAGAACGATAACACAATAAATTATACCTACAGATACATATGTAATAGAGAACAGATGAGACTGTATGCTATTTTAGATTAGCATCCAAAGCCGTTAGATCGAGGATATAATCGATAAATAATCTAGCGTCAATTTCTGCCCATGATTTATTTCATTTTTACTGTACAAGACAAGGTAGCAGACGAAAATCTCATCCTAGGATGATTATTCTAGAAATATAATCCTATGATGATAAACGAAAATGTTAATGATTGTTAGCATCCTCATAAAACACAGGAAATTTTGATAAAATATATCATATGTAGATACAGTGATATGCTATGAATCGAGTAGTTGAACCCACCCTGCATGCACGTTTAATTTTGGTGTGCAGCTCACGATGCCTCAAGAATTATTTAACAACAAACTGAAACTTGGTGTTCAGCAAGTGTATGATTACTCACTTGATATAGCTTCCCATTTGTTATATTTAATGTCTCTGTAATTTCTCGTCTTCTATGACCTTCTATGACCTTCTATTTATTCTCCCAACAACTTGTTTTTTAATATTATGTACTAACTTAATTTTTATATTTTAATGTTATAGAGAGTAGACAGAATGTTTAAGCTGTGTAATATAATAAATATAATATATATACTGTACTACTATCGTATGCTTAATTAAGCAAAAAATATTTGAAAATATAATATTTTACAAAATGCAACCATACATTGCAATAGTACTTGTAATGTGTTACTTACTGCACAGTGATTCGATGTTAAGAATTGAAGTAGCGTTACTTTCAGTCATGACAAATCATTTAATTAAACGATATCTAAATTAATAGTGAAAACTGGAACATCTTTTTATTATAGATGAAATTTAACAAAACCAGGGACTACTATAAATTAAAGAATTCCCTGAACGAAACATTCTTATGGATCCATGAAATTTATACGAAACATCTTTTATATCAAAATAATAACAATTTCTTAAGATCTTGTCAGTGAAATTCGTTTCTCGATAGTTACCTTGATACGGAGAATATTGTTAGAATAATATTTCACACTGTATGGTCAGTATTACGTAGATATTATGTATACATATAATATATTTCATGGGTTGTGCTATTGTCATGGATATACGCGAACGTACAGAGGCCAATAGCAGTTCTAAGATTACCCAAATAGGAAAATGCCCTTCATCTACGTCAAACTATTTACCACTCCGTGTGAAATAATTGGAATATCTTAAAATCATAAGCAAACATAAAAGCATTGCAAAAAATATTCAAGTTATATAATATTTATCAGCGGTAATTATTATTGTATCATCTTTCTTTTATTTCAGCTGGATTCTACATTAACTACCAGACTATAACGCAATACACACTGATAAATCCTCGTTGCAATTGTTAACAATGCTTACATAATTCTAAATATATTTTAATTATTGTGACCTGATTGACTCATCAACTAGGCTTCTTTTTTATGATGCTACTTCTTATATAATGTCGCACGTCTGGAGCGATTTGCCACCTCCTAAACTAGTTTTGTGAGCGCTATTATTAGCAATGTAACTATATAGTCTTAAAACAAATCGCCGTAACAATCAATATATATATATTAATATCATTAAATGTAATCTATAATCTAAAATCTATATAAAATATTTATGCCTCATTTTTTTCAGCAGATTATAAATATTGATTCAGTAAACTATAATTGTTAATTTCAATATTATTCAATTAAAATACTTCATTTTATTTACTGTATGTAACTATAGGATGTAATGGGGGTATGTTGGCCACCAGGTAATGTTGACCAGTAAGTTGATTAAAAATATTAATCAGTTAACGATTATGTATATAATTTTATTCAAGAGCCGACTCAAAGAATTCTGATAAAATAAAAACCGCTTGCTATACAAAACATTGTTTAATAAAAAATTATGAACTGTTACGAATTGAAATTTCAGAGTTTTACAGAAAATTTTTTATAATCATCAATGTATGTATTTTATGGTGATTTTCTGCTGCATTATTTGGTAGAAGGATCATTAAATCGTTAAAAAAGGTGATATACTCAGTGAAATTGTTATACATGAATCGAAAGAGCTGTGAAAAATTTCAAATAAGAAGAAAAGCTCTTTCTGATGCTGCAAATGTTAAGGCAAACATATTAAACAATTAACATGTTTAATTAGGTTTAACAGGCGATATATTTAATTATGCATATTTATGATTAAAGCTTTTTATAAAACTGGATAAATTTGATATATAGAATTATTAAAGAGAAATAAAGAGTATCTTTTCTGATAAAAAGTTTATTAAAAAACTGCAGACGTTTCGCTACATTTCGTAGCTTTTTCAGTGCAAAAGTGAAATAGTTACAGTTTACAAGTCGATAATATGTCGAAGTAACGTGTGTGTTAAGATTATGCTATTTATAGAAAGAAATATAACCCCCTAGTAATAACTCACATGGAACTCACATGTAATTTATCAGAAAAAACATAAAATTGATTATGCAAAATCGTACTACTGATAATAGAGAAAGTAACAAGATTAGTACTTATATAATTCATAAAAATCTACACAAACACAAATTTTAAGATTTTCACCGTGGTTGATGTATTGTTGTTCAACGTTTCTTCTCTTTGCGTAGTTTCGGAGGTCACACCTGAAGTATCCGCCATGTGTACCGAGAACTGTTTTTGTGTTCCTGTTTGAAGTGGTCTCTGACTGTGCTGAAACCTGGGCCCTTGATGTGTTCACATACTAGATGACATCTAATACGCTTTGTATCTCAAATGTATAGATGT
>JAYRBW010062327.1:0-10005 GCA_036023295.1 Invenusta paracnida
TAGTTCCGAAGCTAGCACCCTCCCGCTACAAGGAACGAGGTACCAGCTTTGAGCCCCCTATAGTCCCGCAACTAGCCTCCTCCAGCTACAAGTAGAGAAGAACCAACATTGAGCCCCCTATAATTGTAGATAATGGTGTCAAACCTACAGAATATACATCTGTTGGTATTGGGAGGATTGGTTTGGACCACAGTGGCATTTTAAAATTTTCCATTTTAATGAATAGAAATATTTTTACAAGTTAAGTTCAATTTTCTAAAAATTCTTATTTCCATTATAAAATAAATATTTATAACCATTTTAAAAGTTATGTTGCATATGATTTTAAACATACATATATCTATTGTCTTTATTTTAAAATCAAAATTAAACACACATATCATGTATGTGTGTTGGTCAATTTTGTCAACAGAATTATCATAAATTAGTCAATGTATGAATATTCATAAGTCTATGGTTTGAGAAAGGTGCAGTAGGTGTATAAGATTGCAGTCAGTTACTGAACTCACAAATCGTTAATGTACCAAGCAGTGATCAACTCAAGAATGGACCCCACCTAGTCAAATGTGGATTAAGTTTTGATTCTGCAGTTTCATTTTCTCCCACATAGCTGATAGTAAGTTTAAATCTGCCATGAGTGTATTTGACTCTTTGTTTAACAAAGAGCAATCAAACAAAGTGGACTCAACCTTGGTGCCATTATAGAACAAATTTGACATTCCTGGGAAACATAAAATGTGTATTTATAGAAACACTGTCATTATAGGAGAAGTTGTTATAGACAAACTTGTGTGTGTTACATAGTAATTATGCCTGGACAAATTAACAGTGCTATTATAGACAATAGTCATTATATGTAAATTCTACTGTAGTATTAATAATATATCCTTGAGTTTGACTTCATCTTCACTCTATCAGTTGTATTTTGGAAGCTGGAGCAATGTGCTTGTGCTTGTGCAAGTGTCTTTTTCAGAAGGTCAGGACTAACTGGTCCTTGGTGCCAAGTTTTATGCACACATATTTCATTATTCTCTTGGACCAATTGGCTTATGCCTTTGCAGCTAAGTAATACATGCTTTCAATATCCTGTTATATACATTTAGCTTTATATGTATTAATGTTGGGTACAAACTTTGTATATAACATACTCAATAGTACTGCACTATAAAATGTTAAGTACAAAACATAATCTGTTATCAATTAGAACATATAGTACTATTTGTTTTAATGCATATTTCCAAATTAACTATTCAAAGCAATGGACAAAGCCACAAATAATGTATTCATTATAATTTTATTGAAATTATAAATATGGAATAGATTGGATTTATTGTTTTGATAAAAAAATACAATAAATTACGATCGTTTTTCATTGATAAAATAGTGTGAAAATGTATTTATTGAAGTATAAAAAAAAATAATAGTACCTTGTTCCTATAATCAATGTATGTTGTCTATATCTCATAATTACATAAGGAACATACTAATATATCGTATCTTATAAGTACATAGTACTAATTTTATATATAGCTTGGTTTTTTACATACACACTCATATATTATAACATTTTGATTTAGCCACTTATATATTTTTGTTTCATGTTTTATATTAATGTTAATGAAAAATCTTATTCACATCCATTTATTTGCTTTATATTGTTAAATATGCTGTGTTTTCAATTAAAATTAATAACAAACTCATGTGTATGTGTTATGTGCAATCTTCCAATTTGTGCAATTTTTGAAATGGTGCAAACAATCTTCCAATTTATAAAATATAAACCATTTATAAATTGTGATAAACAATCTTAAAATATTATTTACCTCATTTTAGAAACATTTGACAAATGTGATCTTCCAATCCATTATATTGACATCCAAGACATTTTGAAAACAAGAAATTAAAATTTAAACTAAATTATGTTATGTTATTGACTTTATCTTTATAAATCGATAATCAGTCAAATTTATAATTGAAATATTATACATAAAAAAATAAACATTTGAAGATTGTGCAAGACAATTTGTAAATTGTGCTGCACAATCTTATAATCCTTTAACATTGATATTTCAAACATTTTGAAAATGAGAAGTTCAAAGAAGTTAAAATAAAATATATTATTGACCATATCATTATAAATTGAGAAAATTTTTTATTTTAAATAATTTTTATAAAAAATGATATTACCATATTTAAAGATTATACAAGACAATTTATAAATTGTACTGTGCCATGCAATCTTCCAATCCTTCATTATTGTACATTTAAGACATTAAGGCATATAAAACATTTTGAGAATAAAAGTTATAATTTAAAAAGAAATATTATTATATAATTATTGACTGCATTATTATAAATTGATAGAAACATTTTTAATAGAAAAAATATAGTAACATATCTTATGATTGTACAAGATAATTTATAAATTGAGCTGCACAATATTCTCATCCTTCATTATCAACATTTTATACATTTTGAAAATGAAAAGGAAGTTCAAATTTAAACGAAAATTTTTTATCTACTCTTTTATTATAGAATGATAGTCAACTTATTTATTTTAATATTATTCATAAAAAAGAATTCAATATATTTTAATATTATGCAGGAGAATAAATTGTTTTATGCAATCTTTCATTATTAATATCTAAGACATTTTGAACCTAAAAAGTTGAAATTGAAAAGAAAATATTTTATTGACTCTATCTTTATAAAATGATAGTAACATTTTTAATTGAAATATTATTCTTAAAAAAGTAAATTAGTATATTTTAAGATTGTGCAGGATAATTTATAAACTGTGTTGAGCAATCTTTGAATCATTCATTATTGACATCTAAGACATTTTAAAAACGATAGGTTCAAAATTAAAAGAAAATATGTTATTATAAAATGCAAAACAAAATTAATAAATTGGAATATAATTTATAAAAAATTCTAAAATACCTTCAAATTCCTCATTATTTATAAAAATGAGAAAATCATTCTTAAATAAAATATTCTAAATTGCTTCTATTATACTTAATAAAATGATGGTAAATTTTTTAATTGAAATATTATTAATAAAAAATATATAACCATGTTTTAAGGTTGTACTGGACAATTTAATAGAGTTAATTATAGTTATGTATTAAATAACCAAAAATATATTTATATTATGGTTGGCACCATTTATAATGTGAATACACTATTAAAATTCTTGTACATTATTTTATTTATAATGTGCTTTCCACATTATGTGACTAATTGCAGTAGGATTTTATAGGTGACAAAATTATTTTTTGATATGTGAGAAGTAACAGGAGTCTACTTACTGATGGTCGCTACCTTTATGATATGAAATATAGGGCTACTGATTGTTGAAAAAAAAAAAGTTTTTTTGTAAACATTTATCAATTCATACTACAAATAAAAAATTGTTACCCAAACTTAGAAGTGCTCTTGCTCTACAAATAGATTTTATGTTATATTATAATATTTACAATATTATTATAAGTATTATTATTGTACTAATTAATTTATCAAATTTGTTTGAGGTAATAAAAAGCAAAAGCATATACAATATAAAATAGAGTGTATTTAACACATGCAAGTGTCTAATGCTATGTAATAATTATTTAATAGTGTTGAATATTATTGGTACCACAATAATAAATATTGCGGCTCCTTATTCTTACTCATCACTGGGCGAGTGACTTTTAACTAACTTATTTCCCTGTCTCAACCACATTGGATATGTCAGTTCTCCAATTAATATTACTATTTATTGGAGAATAGGCGTCCCTTCTTTGCAAGTGCATGTGTTGTCCAAAACAACTTAGTCACTTTATCCACTTGTGTCTTGTTCAATGTGTCAATTGTTTCTCTGCTTTTGTGGTACTTGGGGGTGCATTTTTAGCTATGTAGGAAAGTCTATTTTGAACATGCAACATTGATTTTTCATGGAACTTTATACTTTCCAGCTTGAAAACATTCATACCAATAACAAAGAAACCCTTTTCATTCTGCGAGTTTTGTCAACAGCAGTGGCAATACATGACGTCCTTTGAGATGTAATATTTTAGCCATTCACTCTCCTCCGATCCATTTATCAAGAAACTTTCTTGTTCTGGCTTCTTTAACATATTTTTTATTATCAAACTTTATCTTTTTAGGTAGAGGTTCAACTCCCTTAATAAATTTTCACATATTGTCATTTATAAGAATCTAGATTGCAATCAAAGATGTTTAAATATACTATCTACATACACTAGACATGATAATAAAAAGAGAGACAAAATATATGTAATTCTTTGGTTGACATCTCAGGCACAGCCAATCAAAATCGACTATAATTATGAAAATTTGGTAGGCAAAAGGATGCATACATAAACTGTAAGTCAAAACTATGCATCATTTTTATAAAATTGCAGTCATTGACAAACTTTACTATTATTTAAGTTATACTCCTATAAATTACATATGTTATAGCTGACATTCTGACGCACATGTATATCATTTTACTTTTCATATCAGTATTTTGTATCAGGTACATTTTCCCATTTGAAAATCGACCGTTTATACTATGAAAGATAGTAAATTTATTTTTTTGCCTACCAAAACAAAAAATTGATTCAAAACCAAAATTACAGATATTGCAACGAGTGTCAAGTCTAGATAGTATATTTAAACGTCTTTGATTGTAATAGATTATCATGCTTGAGTCATAATAAGGAAATCTGAATAGATTAACCTGATTGGTTAATGGCATCAATGATACGGCAATAAAAGACAGGCGCACAGATTTATCAATACAAGGTTGACAACCTGATTGGTTAATCGTGATTTACAATCGATTATTCGATAACAGATTAATCAATGTCTCTATGTCTGTCTATCATGACACATGTAGTAACTAGCTATGTAGCTGTTTACAGATAGGCAGCATTGTAACACTGCACACAGATTAATAGATACACTAGATAAGAGGTAAGGAATAAATATATATCACTTTATTGCTGTTGCATCAATGTCTATGATAGCTGCTATACATTACATGTATAGTCTGCAGACTACTGTTTTCTCTGTACACATTAACTGAGAAATGTACTTGCCCACTGGACAAGTTATTCTCGAAAACCACTCACCCAAATTCAATTCCACTCGCCCTGGGCGAGTGGGCGAGTGATTTTTGCATCCCTGTGTTCATATAACAATTTATACTATATGATTGGTGGATAATTAAATCATAATAATGACAAATGTGTTAATTCATTATTGGTATAACAATTTATGCTATATGCTTTACAATATCTAAATTATAATGATGATGATGATACAAATTCATTATTGGAATAGCAATATAGTCTATATTGTTCATGAATAGTTTGATTATAATGATGATAAACAGGGCATTTTGTTGTTGGAATAACAATATATGCTATATAGGTGGCAAAAATATTCAATTATAATAATAAACAAGTTACACATATTAGTAAAACACCCTTAAATAAGATTGTATAAAATAACAAAAACAAATCAAAGGTTATTAAAATATAGAGTCTATATTGTATACCTAACCTTAACAAAATAATTTAAAGCTTTTTGAAATTGGTTGCATTTTTCATTAGCATACCTTTTACCAGTAGAAGCTATTGCTTGCTAAACAATTGGTTGGTTTATAATATTGTTTTTTTACCAAAAACAAATTTATTTATTTACCACCATTATAATTAAACTATTCACCAACAGTATAGCCTATATTACTATTCCAACAATGAATTTCCATGTTTATCATCATTATAATTTAACTGTTTGCCAAGCATATAGCATGATTTGGTATACCATCAGCAAATTAATATATTTGTTGTCATTATGATATAACTATTTGCCAACCTTATAGCCTATATTACTATTCCAACAACAAATATATATAATTATCATCATTATAATTTCACTATTAGCCAACCATATAGCCTATATTACTATTCTAATAACCAATTTCCATATTCATCCTCCTAATAATTTAACTATTCACCAACCATGTATCATAAATTGGTATACCAACAAGAAATTTATATATTTTTTATTATTATTATTTTGTTATTAGCCAACTGTATAGAATTAATTGGTATATAAATATCAAATTAATATATTTACAGTCAAACCCTGGTTTTATGCCCCCCAGTTATCCACAAACCCCACTTTATTGCCACATTTCTGTGGAACAAATTTCCTTGTATGCATTTTAATATAATTCAACTGCCAACCCTGCTATCTGCCATCCACCAATTATAATTGAGATCAAAAGCACAATTGTTATGTTATAAAACCTTGGTATATCTGCCAGCCTGCCTCTTTTTCTAGTACAACAATAAATATGTGATACATACTTAATATGTATGTTATAATATGAGCCTTTGTTTTCTATCATGCATACTCCTAGTTAGAGGTAAACCATTTCAGCTGTTGATAATTGGCTGTGTGATGCATCAGTCTGACGTTTTCAATCATTGATATATACCTACTTTTTTGTCCTATATTCATATGTACATAATTTGAAATATACTTTTATTCATTGTTCCCAACATTTTTTCTTACAATGTATATTTCATAATAAAAATTGAAACCTCAATTATAAGATAATTAAATTATAAATGAATATACATAATATATGTGAAGTACTAAACGTTTCATAATAAAAAATAACATTAATGATAAGATCATTAAATTGTAAATAAATTTAATATGTGAAGTAAACATAATATAGTTTACATAGTATTTATATAAATAGTATACATATATAAATTTAATACCTAAAATATAATCCCTGATTATCAGCCAACCTTAATTAATCACCACTTTTCACTGGAACCATGGCTGGTATAAAACTGGAGTTTGACTATATCATCATAATAAACATTTATAATATAATTAGTTTTCAACTGTATAACAAATTTTTATAGCAACTACAAACTTTATATTTTATTATTTTTAAGTCATTTGATTAATTTTTAACTATCAATTTTTATATAAAATATGTATTATGTGATTATTTGTATATATATATATATTTATTATTATGCATTATACACATTTTTTATTATTATGCATTATACACATTTTTTTATTATTTGCAAACTATATAGATATTGTTATACAGTTTAAAAAACCATATAGATATTGTATACAGTTTGCAAACCATATAGATATTGTATACAGTTTGCAAACCAGTTACTTTTGGCATATCACAAATGAACTTAGTCACCTACAACATCCCACTCACAGAGTAAAGAATAAACAGAGGGTTGACTTTGAGATATCTTGTGTACATATATCTAAATATTTTTACAAAATTTTACTGGTAGAGTCAATTTAATATGTATAATTCATTTTTATTATTTTTAAGGGGATATTAAATAGTTTTATAAAAACATGGTATGTTTTAATTTTAGTTTTAGTTTTCTGACTTTATAAATAGTACAATAAAATGAAATATTAAATATTTATTTAAATTAAGATGTTGTTTTAATATATATCAATCTTTTTTGTATAATAGGTACATCACTTTATATAATTAAATTTAATAAAGGTAAGTCCTTATTCAAGGTTCATAGCGGTCAAGGAAATTAAAAAATTAGTCAGGTAAATTTTTTATTTTGTATAAATAAATTAAAAATTGGTTTAAAATGCAATGTCACCCAAATATAAAATTTTTGTCATATCAAAAACCAATATATTTAATTTTTTAGTATAAATTTTAAAAGTTGGTTTAACATGAAATGTGAATGAAAATCATTGTAATGTCATATGTCAAAAACCAATATATTGTAATAAATCAATGGAGTTTAAAAGGTGTCAGTGATTATTATTGATTTCTCATTGAAACCAATTATTTAACATTGCTTGTTATATTCAATAAATACAACATACAGTTTTCAAAAATATTTCCGAGATAATTAAATTGATAGATTGACCTGTGAATTATAATTTTGAAAATTAAAAATGATTATGAAAAATTATGAAAGTAGTTTCTTAAGCAACATAATACATATATTATAAGATATATGGGGACACTCATTTATATGCATTCTAGGTAATAAAACCTAAAAATTGCAGCACTTTGTGCAGTTTTACAGGCTATGTTTCAAGCATAGCCATGCAAGCAGGATAATATTTTTCCAGAAATTTTAGAATGGTGTATTCAGATGCCTGTATGTGGTAAAAACGTATCTAGTATGCATGGGTGTCAATATACCTAGCTATAATATATTGATTCATCCAAGAGATTACAATCACAAAAAAGTTGTTATTTTTATTATTAATCATATGCATCCATTAAAAAACTTTGTTATTTTGATATATTCTTTGATAATATTAAAACTGTCATTGCTTACATATTTGAAAATGGTACATTGTGGGAAGTTTGATTTTTTTTAATTTATATTCTGCATTCTATGATTTTATTTTGTCAATTTTTATGTCAATTTGAATCTCTGTATGAATCAGCCAAGGTATAATATTAAATCATGCAGTGTATCCTTGATTTTCAAAAAGGTTTATGAGTATGTACTTGTCAAAACAATATACTATACAAGTTAGCAATGTGCTACCAATGGAGTAATAGTGATCTATATCATGAGCATCCATGACTAAATTAACAGGATTAAATCATCAATTGTAATATTTCCAATGCTGAGCATGACTATCCAAAAATTTAGCAATGATATCTATTTATTTTCTGAAATTTTAATGTAATATGAATATTTTATTTGAAGCTTCAATAAAATCATTTTAATGGAATGATAGATGATGTATACAAAATGCAAGATTTAACAGTGGTCAAATTGCTAAGATCTTTTGATTAATAAGATGTGTCTAATTTCATCCATTTTGTTTCATGAATCATAATTAATCAACATTGGATTAATGTCAAATAATATAAATAGCAATTGTTTTAAATTAATTAATATGATGCATTTGGGAATCGTCTTAAAAGCGCCAGTGAATGTTTATAGATGAAGAATTAAAGAATTATCAAATAGTCTTATTATGTGATAATATGCGGCTTTTATTGCTCATAAGTAATTGCCATAATAAAAATATATTTATTATTATTATTTTTTACCATTTTAATATGCTTTTGATGAAAATAAGAAACCGATTATGGCAGCAGATGAAGCTGGCTGAACAATGTAAATTTTAAACAAAATTATATGTATTAATAGATAAATGACTTCATTCATGATATTGTAACTTTCCATACATAAAAGTATGTATTTAAAATATATTTAATAATATTAATATTAACTTTATTATATTTCATTTGGTTAAAATGGACTTTAGAGAAACGATCAAATTATTTACACTTGCATATCAGCCACCTTGTAGTTGATGCTATGTGTATGCATTACTCTATGATATCTCTGACCCTCAATTATTGTTTTTATCAATATTTTACATTAAAATTAAATTAATTTATGACAGGATTCTTGATGATCGCCATCTTTTTCATTGTGGTAATTATAAATCTGAAAAGGATCCTTTTTTTAATAATCTTAATTAATCTTATTAATTCAGCATTTTTAGATATCCCATCTATTATTATTGACAATAAATAACTTTTTTCTTTTAAAGAAATCTATATTTTATATTTATAACTTCAGTTACATAAATATATAATAAAAATATAAATAATAATAAATATAATATTTTAAAAATCTTAATTGCTTTGAAATAATTGTTTTCTTTTATCAATAGAAATAGAAATAAATTAATAACATTTATTTACCTTTTAAATTTTCTCTTATTAGTATTACTTATATCCAAAAGTAGTTTTGAAATAATATTAATTATAAAAATATAGTATTAATAGAGAGCTTCATATAATTTTATTTATATATATTATATACCATTGGCAAATTTATCCCTTTAACTGTATATACTGTTTGTGAACTATATCTAGACCTATGGCAATAGGTCGTTAGCTAGTAAAGCTAAGCGAACTATGTAGTAGGTAATATAGGATAG
>JAYRBW010062328.1:0-10004 GCA_036023295.1 Invenusta paracnida
TAACTTTTTACACGTCTGGAAGTGTTCAGTCCTGTATAACATAAATTCAATGTATTAAAACAATTGCGTTGTCCTCGGTGTAAATCTGCTCATTAAAGCTTACAGAAAGTAAAAAGATCGCCAAAAATAGCAAAAGTTGGTAAGTTAATCAAAAATAAACAAATTCACGATATGCATATAACACAATATAACATAGATTCATTCAAACCTTAAAATAAATGAAATAAAAAGGTTGACTTTGATATTGGTTTGAAAAGAAAAATAGCTAACAAAATTAATAATATTTTTAAACAAAATTTTGTTGTTTATATTCAAGAATATTTTTATCAAACACGTCATTTATTAATTATGAATACATTACGTTTTAAAAAACTGATTCACAATAAACTGAATAACGCTAAATGTTCAACCTTCAACGCAGCCCACATAGTGTTTAAAAGTTTCTTCTAAATCGTTAAGGGGAGATGAATTATACTAAATATGTAGGTATGACATAGGCTAAGTAGATTAAATTATCTAGGCTTGATGATATTTGATCGGAACAGTTTTAATGCAGGTTTAATAGTCTTGTTTCACTGTTTTAGCATACGAAGCTACAAATAAATTGGATAAACATAAAAATACAAAGTTGGTTATTATAAATGAAAATCTAAGAAAGAAAGAAACAGAGAAAGAATTGTTCCAAAATGCTTCATTTTGAAGTTCCATCTTCTAAACTACTGAAACGATTTTCATGAAATGTTCACTCTAGATAAGATGAATGAGGGCGATCGGAAATGACGTATAGGCTAAATATGACTCTAAATCTAGTCGGTGCTTAAAATGATATACTCTCCGGAATCCGATTATTTTGGACAACTGACATGGGATGACGTGTCATTTTTTGCCGGTGGAAATATCTTTATCGGTGGGTGGCGACTTCAGCTTAAATATGACGTATAGTATTTTGCGTAAAAGTAAAATGTATTGTTATTTTATTTACTAAGAAAATATTATTTTATTACATATTGTAATGCGTACAGTGCAGCGATATATGCAGTTACGCTAGCTAAACAACATTGATTTAATTACTTTAGATGATATTTTTTATTTAACTGTTTTATTATATTTATATACATATATATGCATAAATTTCGAAAAATAATATCGATAATCGTGATAATTTTTCATTGTAGTATTTTTTATAGAATTATAGCACAATAGCGCAATAAAAAATCATATAGTACGTACATTAATTTTTAATAAACAAAATAATTTATTTTCTCAAAATAGACATTATAAACATATAAAATAATTTGAATTATATACACGTACATACCTATATATAAAATAATATAAATTTTATTTAAAGATTACAAAAATGAATCATAATTATATACTTGTTAATTATTATTTAAAGCAAAGAACAATGTTAATGAACGATGCTATACAGTTTGAAGGCAGTTTGCACAAATTACAATTTCAAAGGCAGATAATCATATATTAAATTAAGAATATACATATGTATGTAAATATATTAATATGTATGTATGTACTATCGTCCAAAGGCCCCCCTATTCCTACGCCACTGACGTAGAGACTAAATAGTGTCAGAATAAAGGCGCAATGATATGCTTTCAATATACTGAAGTCTTTAAATTTTGAATTTTTCCATAGCGACGCAAAGTATACAAGTTAACACAGTCAATTTCATACATTACGATCTGTACCTAACTATATAGTTTATAGGTCACTTATCCAACTATCTTTTCATATATATATATTAAAACAAATGTTATTGTTACTTATTAATATTTAAAAAATCTATTTAAGAATGTTTTATTTACCTACTTTTTTATCGTAAGAAATGATATAATACAAAAATGAATATTGTGCTATATTTAAAATCGTTATTATCCGAAATATGAAAGCGTTTAAAATCATAGACAAAGAATCAATAGACGGAGTGAAAGAAAACTGAATAACTTGCGTAGGTGAGCTGGCCAGTACAGCTAAATAATGTCTCTCACCTGGGAAGTCGAATCAATCGATAGCTGTTGCTTTTTTATTAGTTAGAGCAGCACAATTAAAGAAATCAACACAATTATTTCCACAGAGTAATACTAATCATACTAGTATGTTGCGCATATTACTATAATTAAATACATTTTATACAAATAAATTGTATATCAAATTTTAAATTCAAATGAAATAAACAATATGTATATACATTTTGTATGTATTTAAATAATTTATAAAATTAATCAATATAAATTTAAAAAACATAGTATAATAAAAATATGACTATCTCCCTGCGTATTTTTAACCACATTTAAAATGAGTAAAATATATCCAAAATAGTTCGTATATTTCTAAATACACGTACAAAAAAAATAAGTAAAATATTCCAGAGAAATTTATGTTGTCTTTTTACACATATAGTTATGACTGTGTGTATGTTTTTTTTTATACATACACTACTCTGGATATATTATACTTATTATAATATTATACTTTAATTTTATATATTTTAATTATACTTAATTTTTTGTTTGAAAATCTCCAGGATATCGCAAATCTCTCTATATATAATAATATTAATAATTATAAACAAAATTATATTACATTTATTATTAGTATAATACATAATTAAAATATATAATGCAATTGTACATTACAATTATTTAAATTATATTTTGAAAATGTTGTAGATTAAATATTTTAGATTGGGGTTCTATATATTGATTATTTTCTATGATAAAAACTATTTACTGAGGAAATATACCTATATTAATAAGATAGACAAAAATATTTTGCTTTGTACTAGATAAAAAATATTAACCAGTAACCATTTAGGAATTAATATTATATACCTAGTTACATTATGTTAATTCGGTTCAATACTATATAATACAAAGAATGTTTTTTGTTATGTTGCTAATTTCTTATTTTTTTGTTTTTTTACTTAAAATATATTAAAAACATATAATAATAAAAGCTACTGCAAAAATCAGTCTATTTATAAGGATTATAGGTATAACATCCAACTTTAGGCCAACTTATGCAATATCCTATATTATGTACATATTAAGTATTGCAATTATAAGTACACATACTATGTACTTATAATTAATTTCAAATATTCCAAGTAATTATAATTAATTTTAAGTATTGTAAGCTCCGATTCACTGGGATATGTTCCCGGTAGCTGTGGTTAGACACGCTAAAATCTAAACAAGCAACCTTAAATATATTATGGAGCTGTCACATTCTCTCTTATATGTACACATATATTTTCTAAGCAAATAATTATTACACATCCCGTCCACTCTTCAGTAAATAACCCTGTTCGTTTATTGCAGATCTAAATATAGGTATCCACATATTTTAATTATATTTCAATTCAAATTTGAATTATCTAATTAATTAAGATTTTCTATATTTCAAAACATAATTTCCTTTATACTTTTCTATTTACTTGCTAATAAGCGCCCCCTGAAATGTTACTAAATAAATACGTGATTCAGGACGTTTATTAGAGATACGACGGTGATATCACGTTAATGAATTTTTCAATATAATGATGTCTACACTGTTATATGCACAGGATAGCCTTCTATGGAAACATTTCAGTAAAATATGTTGTATTATTTTACACTTACTCAAAAATATATGTAGTTCTACGAGTGATATTAAGCGATGCACATACGAGGGGGGGGGGTCAGTAAGTTTTTACAATTTCTATGAAAGCATATGACTATACCATAGATCGATACATTTCTATAATTAGAATAAACATATCTTAGGTATCTCCGAAACTTGTATGTCAATGTTTCCTTGTTTAGCATCAGAATTTAAATTTAAAAAATGATGTTTATAGCTGAACATTTCAGGGCAATGATTTATATTATGACTACAAAATACTGATTAAAATCCTGTGCATCTGCGAAATGACTATCTACTGCTTATGGAAATGAAACTTCTTGCGAAAGAACTCTCTTTTCTTGGCACAATGAATTTAAATTTGAATCTCGAAGATGAAGATTGATCTGGTCGTCCTTTGATAGCCACAACTGCAGTTCAGGAAGATGTTGTTCGCAAATTGATCCATGAAGATGCGCAAATCAGCCACTATTGTAGGAATTTCAAAAGGAAGTATTACTAAAATTTTACACAATCATTTGAAATTGAAAAAAATGTCTGCAAGGTGGGTTCCTTACATTGTCACAGTGGAACAGATGCAAACCTGAGTTACTTGGTGTCAAGATACTCTCTTCAGATATCGTTATGGCAACTAAAGAGCAATCCGCAATATCATCTCAGATGGTGAGACTTGGGTTTACTGTTTTGACACCCTAAAAGTAAACAACAGTCATCCCAGTGGATGGCAGCTGATGAACCACCACCCCTCAAATGTGTTTTAACTTCGATTTTGACCTTCAATGATAAAACATAAGTTCTAAAGCTAAATAAAAATAGTACAGTGCTGAAATTTTCGCAGACATCTTAGGTTCTTTTATAGTTTTCAGAAATTTGATCATTATTATCTATGTATTAGATTATTATCATATAAATCGCAGACACTTAATGACATCCCCACGTACTATCCCATGGAAGTTAAAGTTTTGTTTACATATGTATTTCCATGAACAATATTATACATACACAATATTTTAGCTTTGAAATCATCGAACAACGATTTTACAACTATATACATAACAACACTGCAAGGATAGAGAGTATGTTCGATATCATAATAACAGTTCTGGTAAATTCACAGAACATGTAATGAGCCAATGGGAGTTTGGTGAAGGAGGCAGCTTTAGGAAACCAGCCAAACTTTTTGACAACTGATCTATTCCAGTTTGTTGAATATATAATATGTTAGACCATTGTATGCAGCACATGAAACTTACATAGTGAACACACGAAGCTCGAAGCTCTATGGTATTATTAGCATATTGCAAATCATAAATTTAAAAAACCACTTTAAGAAAACTGCAAACTGTTTAATAATTTGTCGTGCTGTCAATGAGATAAACATATTACTTCTGTAACAAGGACACTAAAGTGAATAAGTAATTGAATAAGTTGACTAACAATGTCAAAAACTGGCGATGAAGACCACGAAGTGGGTGCCATTGTGGTTCCCATTTGTGCTGATGACCCTGACCACTGCATCGATGAAGTAGCAGCATTCGAAATAGGCCAGGAAGAGTGTGATGCCACTTTAGTCCCGGGAAACAACCACGCTGGTCACAGTCACATCTCGAGCGAGGGTGGTGGCTATCTACACTACCTACGTATGCAGAACATGAGCATCCCTGAGGGCGAGCGAACAGGTGGCTTCTCGAAGAAAAAGGAGGGCGACGCCGGCTGGAGTTACAAGGAGTTAGTGATCAATTGGAGTGAGAACACCACGATTCATGGGATCAAGTTCGTCACTGAGAAGTCGGATTTGGCCTGCAGAAAGTAAGATCTTTCCCAGCTCGTCTCCATGAATGAAAGTTCTTTTTATTGATTTTGCTTTTATTTTTAAAAGACGAAAGATTAATTTGTTTACTAAAAGTTATGTGCAGTGTTCGTTATTTTTTCTAAATATGTAGTGTAGCGTAAAATATGATAATGCATTATCATGAAATTTAGATAATGTTAAAAATATTTTCTGCAAGCAAACTTATTTTTATTATACTTTTCCATAAAACTAATAAGCACGCGAAACATACATTTGTCAATTTCTAGAAGAGAGGTATGCTATTTTATATAACAAATATGCTTTACTTATTTTTTACAAACAGGTGTGTTTGTAGGGTGTGTCTCGTGACCACCAATTTGGATGCACATTAGTGAATATGGCGCTAAAGGTTGTAAAACAATAATTTTGTAAAGTCACGGAAGCTTATATTATTTTAATTGTTCATTTAAATATCTTAGAAAAAATGCGGTAGGGGAATTAAAGCTCCACACCCGCTATGAATAGAGTTAATATGTGCCAGTTATAAAGATACGATATATATATGTGTGTTTTGTATATTGATAAAACGCTTTATTCTTGAGAGCAAGTCTTCTTCGGTGATAAATGAGAGCAGACGGGGAATCTATGTTTTCGAAATTAAAAAAAATTATATCTGACATTTTTATAATCTTTATTAATAGTTACGTAATATTTTAACTATGTAATTTATATATATGTATCTATTTACAACCCTGTAGAAGGTATCCGACTTATAGATACACAGTTTTATTTATTTTCACAATGTATAACTTTTTTCCGTTACAGCTTAAATAAATATCAGCTTAGCTAATTTCACGATACTTCTAGTAGTAATAATGAAATCCAGTAAATTCTTAATGTAATAGTAGAATAACAAGTTAATATCGCTCTTGGTAGCTGACACACTGTTTATTAATTGATATAAATATCTACACTCTCCATACAAATTATTTTTTATAAATTTTCAAGAATATTTTGTAAAATAGATAAGATTACCGATAATTATTCACTAAATTATGATACTACTTATACTAGACATCCATATATCAATATAATTTTAACATTTTCTCTAATCTTTTTTATAGTGAATAAGAATGTAAATAGCATATTACAGGAATTGTTCAACATTTCAGATTGATTAATTCCTTTTAAAACTCTATTATCCTGAAATTTATACCATTTTCTAGGATATGACTTAGCACAGTGGAAATAATCACGTAGAAGTTTTTACGTATTAAATTATGTTTTAGATGTACATTTTATGAAATTTGAATGCACAGAAATATTTAGTAGTATTAAATGATCAACTTTCGTTAGTTATTTTGGAAATTTCATTTATATATAAATACATATTTAAATGAACGGAATACTAAATCGTTATACTGCTATTTATTCGTGGTATTTGCTACAACAATATTTGATTGCACTTTAGTCGTGGTTTCTCCGAATAAATTTAGTATGAAAGTAATGATTGTTAATGTGACATTATGGTCAACTTTATTAGGATTTCATTAAATAAACTTTATTCGGTGACTTTTAGTTCGGTGACCTATAGTTTATAGAAGATTTAAATTAATTTATAAATACTAATTATACATTTCCGATTCAATGACGACAACGACTACAAACCACTAAATTACATAGCACATGTTACAGATATAACAAGGCAATCTAAATCCCAGTTTCAGTGATAAAACGGGTAAATTAAAAGTTAACATTTCTCGGTGGTGATTATATTTTCGAAGTTCTCCACCTTCACTTCAATTGTCTCATGATTGCCGAATATTGTTGCTGTGCCCCCAGTGCTGTTTATTGGAAGTTGTGCTTCCATTCATACGGTGAAGGATACTGCAAATTGATTTGTTCTTACTTGTATTTCTGGCAGATCATCTACACTTCTATGCGTATTCAGCGGTAATTAGGGAAGTTTTAATTTCATTTCGGGGGGTCAAAATTAGTGATGACTCCGTATAATGCTTAGCCTGAAAACTGATAGGTATTGAAATATAAGTAATTATCCTATAACTAAAACTGAATTTATTGAAGTATGTATATATATAATTGTATGTATACATTTTCTACATAATTATAATCAATTTTAGTACTTTTAAATCAATTATTCTTATATAAGGATCTGTATAAACTTGCTTCCTTGCAATATAAGCATAGTAAATACATTCAAATACGAGATAGCTATATGATATACCGTTTACATGAATATCGGTTGCAATTTTATGGTCACAAGCATCTAATTTTAATATGTCAACAATAATACACCAAACATTACATGTAATAGCTTGAACATTAAATATATCTCAATAAGCATTCATTTTTGTTGATCTGTGCAGCTTAGCCAAAGCTAAATGTTGGTGTGTCAAGTGTATTAATGCTTATAGGCAAGCATAATGTATTTACGTGTCAAGCGGTTTATTCATTGAAGCCTTTATAGATTTATACAGTAACTGATTGCAACTAAGTGGAAAACATCATTTGCAATTTGGCGATATCGTTATCGGACTTTTTTTTACGTTTAAAGCCGCCAACAAACAATTAGAATATTTAACTTAAGCCATATATATATACATGTTTATCTTCTAATTTATACTCCATATAGTGTGGGATACATAGTATGCACATAATACAAACGTTCAATACATAATATCAAACGTTCAATTTTTTGTGAAAACAAATAAGCCTTCATCATTGCGAATCAATAAGTATTAATTATTTCATGAAACGTTTTGTTCCCAAAAACATGCACTGAGAAAATGTATGTATTGAAATACATTTTCTATATAAATACTAAGTTATGTAATATAATTTGATTTCACTAACAAATTTTTTACTGTGAATACTTTCCATTTATATTAAAAAACGTTGGTTTCTTTTTGAGAAACCTTATAAAAGTTATTTATTTCAATTTGTTGCCGTGTACAATTAAATTTGATAACTAAAATATTTTTAAAATCATGTTTACGAAATACAATAAAGATTTGTCCGATACATTGCTTAAAGTAAAATCATGGAACAATTCATATTTCGATTATCAAATGACAAACATACATGTTTATTATTCAGGATTGAAATACCGAAAATTTTGCGATCATGCTTAAGCGTTCTCTGTCTTCTATTTTATTTTATCTCTAAACTTAATTGATTCAGAGAGATTATCAGAAAAACAGTGCGACTGGAACAATTCCCCGTACTCTCGCGACATTTGTAGAAGGCGGAATTAGTCCAATTTTATAATATTGCCCACTATAATGTATTACTTATATCTCATTTTTTATACAAATCGTCTTCATAATTGTCCCTTTAACATTAAATGTAATGGAAGTAAATATTTCAGTTTTTTAATTGTATAGACTTTTTTAAATTATTTAAGCAATTTTATATAATTCTTAAATACTTATTTCATTGTTTCTCAATTTATTCCAATCATAAAAAACATTTAGAAAAATTCAATTTGAAGCAAAAGTGTTATTTCTCTCATTAAATCAATTTATACTTTTTTATTTATTTAAAAAACTTTTTGGTTTTTATATTAATAGTAGAAAAATGGCTTAAATCTAATTAAAAACGGAATATATAATTTAGAAGTTTTCGTTTTTTACAGCAGCAATAGTAGCATGTTACAACATAATTGGTGAAATTGGCCCATATACTATAGATATATATATATAGTCAAAAACATAATACTATAACTGTAGTATTTGATAGAAAAATGTTGTGTTTGCAATTCGTTTTGTAAAATTTATATATATTAATATACATGTATGTACATGTTTACATGTATACATGTTAGATATGTCTTCTAAAATATGACCCTAATTTTGGGATATCTGATTGTCGATTAAATCGCCTTATTTCCAGGTCATAAATAATTTGTTTAACATGTCACTTTGAACTCAGTATTTTAATTAGTTAAATATAAATAAAGACGTAAGAGGAGTTCAAAATAGTGGCGTTATGTTACCAACTATTCAAACAATAACTTCTCTCTCTAGAGCAGTAAAACCCACAATTTATAAAATAATAAAATATATTTCTCGAGACTTTTCTAGTTACTAACCATTATCAATCTAATAATGAAAATGATATGAATATTAGGAATTTTGTAGATATTATACATACAATTAATTATAAAAATAGCTACTATTAATTTTAATCCGTATCATTTATGTTTAAATGGTGCAAAATATTACTTCTGAACAATTGAATAATAAAATAATTTATTTATTGATAAACACTTAAATTAAAATAAAATACGTTTATGTTTTCTTGATAAACTGTAAAATAAATTTTATGCGTGGATGATAAATGCCTGGACTGATTTGAAATTGATATTTTTGAAGAAATTATACAATTGTAACGCAGATATAAAAGTATAATAAATCTATTGAAACTGATATATTACAGTAAAACACCACCAAATGCATTCAGAAATAAATTTCTAATTTGTAATCTCAATGTACACTTGTAATATACTCATGTGTGTTGGAAATAAGTTGCAAAATATGGGACAAATATG
>JAYRBW010062329.1:0-10004 GCA_036023295.1 Invenusta paracnida
CTGGCCTTACTCCGTCAACAAAATTGCATCTAGCTTTGGCTTGCTGTGTCGCTTCTATCCTCTCCTATTTCTATGATCTGTGCACTCGAATAAACTACTGCATATTGTATAAATATCCCATAATATTGTGTTGTTAAAAGGCAAAAGAGCATTTCAGGAAATTTAGCAAATTTAGCATTGCTCTACAAAACAGAGCAGTTCTGCAATTGAACTCTGGATAATATAGGTTAACGTCAATTAGATGCCTAGATACCTATACAATTTTTTCGAAAATTAATTACACGTGTATAAGTCAACCCTCACTTTTCATTTCAAATTTTGTCATATGTACATATATTCCTCGACTTAAACGCGAGTGTATATGGTACATAGATAATACTATAGCATTCTACAAATATCGCTGTGTCAAACATATGTAATCCCGTATCGTTAGTTCTTAATTTGGCACCGTAAAATTGTCAATGCCAAATCAGCTATTATAAACACTGTAATTAAGCTTTAAAATGCCCAACATTAATTATAATGTATCATAATTAAAATGCCCTGGACGCATGCGCCCAGCGTCCTCAGCTGAACCTTGGGATCTCAAGGATGATATCTCGCCCGATATTCAGGATCAAGCTCTTTTTCGAACCCCGTTTCTTGTTCCAGCGCCACTTCCGTGGCCAGTGCCATTTTCAGCACAAGCGCTACGTTGACACCAATGCCTCTCGCCGCAGCACTGTCGGCTCATCTCTGGCACCTCATCTCTGGCACCTCATCTCTCAGAGAATAGTTTACCTTCTGCCGCTATCGCCCCTACCATCTCATTTCATCGCTTGCAACTCCCCGTCATGCGCACACAGCGGTACATTCGCCCGCCGAAAGCTTACGGGCCGTAACCGAGGAATGGATGAGTTTTCATCGTCCACACACATCAACATGGGGAGGGGGGTTGTAGAGATGTACCATGATTCCTAATGTATATTTAAATTCATATAACATTCTATGTTCTTGATATGTTTTATATTTGCTAAATCTTTTTTCCTGTGTTATTTATGTGTGTATTCCACATGTTCCACATGCTGTATATATGTTTCATCTATTCTTTTGATCCAGACTCCTTTATCATTTTGTGCCAAAAAAAGTCTGATACAAAAGCAGTTACTTCTTCAATTGAATTTCTGACGAAGGATGTTAAAAGCTATCTATTAAACACAAACGTCTTCCAGCCCTCCAGGGCTAGAAGACGACCACAACCGTACTACCAAGGACGAATTTTGAGACCCGAATTCCGTTGCAGAAAATGACGCGAATGAGTGAAAGACCTCACTAGAGAGAAGCTTGCTTGCTAATCATGATTGCAGTTCGAAAAATATCTTTCCGACATTACACCACACCGCACTCAAATTTGGATGTTGAAATGTTCGAACAATGCACAATACACAATGAACAATGAACAATGAACAACGAGAAACTCCGATATTAACTAGAGAGCTCGACCGCGTTGGTATGTCAGCAAGCGAAATTGTAAAACTTCGCTTCATCTGAAAAGGTTATTTCATAACAGACGATATGGTATATACTATTTAGATGATGACATGAAAACACATAATCACCATTAGATTACAAGGACAACCAGTCAACATAATGTTCGTCCAAGTTTATGCACATGTAGGAGATAATGAACAAGATACCTCAAAAAGACGTGACAATTCTCATGGGTGATAGGAATATGAAAATTGGAAATGATTTCATAACATCATCACGGATGGGTCACTACGGGCTTGCAAATTAGAATGAAGCCTGAGAGAAGCTGGTTGAATTTTGATTTAAAAATCAACTAATGCTCACAAACACACTTTACAATCACCATCCAACGCGAGGCGTCTGTACACATGGAATTAACCAAACGAGTTAACGCTAAATCAGATTGATTATATCATGATACGAAAGAGATGAAACTCGAGCATAACAGGCATCAAAACCTACCCTGGTGCATGTTGTGACTTAGATCACGAACTTTTGATAGGCAATCTGCGATTAAGACTTAAAGCACAGAAGAAGCAGATAATAATCAAAATATATGATGTAGCCAATATCCCTGGAGGTTTCAAAGTCAAAATAAAAAACCGATTAGAAGCTCTCATGGCAATCGACGAAGAAAAATATTTCCAACGAACTATGTGAAAACATTAACCAGATCTTCCACAAGATAGCAAAAGAGTTCATCCCAAAGCTCAAGTCAACGATTTGAAACAGGACGATATCTGATGAAACAATCGCACTAGCAGACCAACGACGAGAGATGAAAGTAAGGGGAAAACCCAGACAGCAGAAGAAAAGAAAGCTATCACCATGATTAGTTGCAAGATTGACAAACAGCTCAGAAAAGAACAAAACGAGACGATTGTCAATGAATACGCGGAGCTTAAGAAAATTAGCATGAGTTACAAACCTAAATATCTGTTTGCCTCTGTTAAAAATATTGAAAAGAAGGTGACAGCAGCACTGCTAAACCTAGTAAAGGATGCTGACGGCACAATACTGACGGAAGATGAGGAAAACACATGGCGCACGTATTATCAGAAACTGTTTGAACGAAAAGAGCCTCCATCGACCAACATCGAACACGAACACGAATACGGCAATGAACCGATGAGCTTTTTAAGCGAAATAAAAGTAGCAATAGAAAAATGTGCTATGTAAAATTACTTGGTTTCGATGAAATTCCGACTAAAATTCTCAAAGTTACCAGAGAATCTGGTATCAAGTTGATATACAAGCTATGTGACAAACTCTGGAAAACCAAATGTTGCCCTACGGATTAGACAAAAACAGTCTTCAACATAATCCCAAAGAAAAGCGATGCAAGAGAGTGCGTAAATAACCGTACAATACCACTAATCGCATACGCAAGCAAGATACTATTGTGATAATTCGTAGAATCCAACAGTACCTTGATAACGAGAAATATCACGGGAGCAGGCAGGGTTTAAAAAAAAATCAGGGGACTCTTGATCACATCGCAAAAATCAAATGGATCATCGAAAAGTGCATGGAAAACAGCCAATGTTTTCATCGACTATTCAAAGGCATTCGACACCGTAAGACATGATCGCATAAGAGATACACTTAAAAAGATAGGATTCCAATATCATATGATATCATAGAGCTGCTACGATCGCTCTATTCCGACCAGAGCTCCACCGTCAGAACAGCATTATGGGGACTGAATGGTTCAAGCTAGGTGTGGAATCCTGAACTATTACGCGCTAATCTTTTATACAATAATATCATGCACTTATTTAACATACTCGTGTACCTACTTACGTAGCTCTAATTATTAGTATTCACTTGATTTGTATATGTAACTTAAATATAATAATAATATTATTAGTAGTATTCACTTCATATTTTGTATGTGTAACTTATTTATTCATTTTTGTTGCCACAACCCGGCTGACCGTAATAAAGAATGGTTGATACCATAGAGTAAAGATAGAGTTAAGTATCTTTACTCTATGGTTGATAACTATAACACGTTTATTTCTTTGATACGATTAAGGTTGAGGATTCAACACTAGGCCATTGGTTTCGGAAAGGATGTCCCGCATCTTCACACCTGTTTAACACTCATGCAGAAGACATATTGCGTAATATTCCTGATAATTTGGATAGTGGTTTAAAGATAAATAGCACACTGATAAATAATTAATCTGAGCAAGGCCAACGACCCGACCCTAATTGCATCACATGGTACGACGTGCAGAACATGATTAAAAAGGTACGCATTGCAAGTGAGGACGTCAATAAAACTATATCAATGCGAGTGTGCATGATTGGAGAGAAACATAAATATTACAGTAAACGGCGAAAGCGGCATGGCACGCTCGGCTATGTTTGACCTCAAAAACTTATGGAAAAGCCACGACATCAGTGTCAACATACCAAAATCAGACTCGTTAACTGTCTAATTTTCTCAGTCGCAACATACGGATAATCTCGGACTCTGACTCAGAAAAAAAGACGAAAAAAGGCATTTGGATTATAGACATGGAGGAATATACTACAGATCTGTAGTATATGTGTTTTGGAACAGATCTATGTTCTGTCGCGAGCACAGAACAATTAACGAATAAGTGCTAGAAAAATAACAATAACCAAAGCTTGGTTAACATTGTTACGGAAAGAAAACTGAAATAATTTGACCATATCTGTCGACGAAGTGAAGAGTCGCTAGAAAAGCTGGTGATGCAAGGCCGTGCTGAATGTCGAGGAAAGCTGGGCAAACCTAAAACCAAATGGATGGATCAATCTGTATGCATAAAAAGAAGCAGATGCTTTTAGTTACTACCAATTTTTGGAGACCATCATACTTTGTAATTATATAAATTATAGGTTATGGTATATTTATCTCTTGATCATATACAATTTTGTAAGAAACTTATGAAATGTATATCTGAGTGTACATAAGTTGTATACAAATAATATATTAGTCATGTATGAATAACCGTATCAGTTGTTTATATGGTACTGTACGAATAGCGGCAAAATTAATTTATACGGTACCGTATGAATAACGGCAAAATTAATTTATACGGTACCATATGAATAACGGCAAAATTAATTTATAAGGTACCATATGAATAACCATTGTCTTTAGAAAAACTGATATTTAATGTAATTTTTTGGCTTAATATTTTAATTTTGCCATTATTATTTAAAATATTAAACCTAGTATATAATTTATTAAAGAATTATGTATACAAAATCATTTTAGTTTATTTTAGATATTCATTTGTCTTTAGTTTAAATCTGATTGTTTTATATTGTTTCTCAAATAAAAAATATTGGATTGGATTGATTTTAATATTCATCAATAAACGTTATTAACTGTAACATAGAGCTGTATGTTTACTGTGTGTTGAAATAGTGCTTCCCATTCAGACTAGAAGTAGAAGTAGATCTCCTGCAATTGTCAAAATGCAATAATTCAAATTGTCAGATGCATTAACATGACCTGATTAGCAGAGCCACCTCCTCTACTCCAAACTCAAGAATTACCTGTATAAAGTGTCAGATGAGACATTGTACCCTGATTGGACAATAGGCAAGATTCCATGACCATAGTATATAAGTAACAGCATAGCCATATATTTTGTAGCCACAATGAACAGCACAGTTCCCCTCCTTCAATTTTTTTATCATGGCACCACCTTTTGCCTCTGTACATAGTTTGTATCCAGTTTATGATTAATATCTGCCAAGTTTTATGATAATAAATTTGTTGAGTTGTGTTGACTTTTTCTGCCAAGACATTTCTTTAGAAATGAATAAACTTGGACTTTTTTTGATTCCCTGAGCAATATAAATATACATACCTTACCTTTAGAGTTTAATGTTTGGCTCAGATTAATATGTTCCCTTTCTGTCTATACATGGTCAAACTCATTATATCAACAGCATGCCAGTCATATAAGCCAAACTTAAGTGCCTAGTACTTAAGAGGCATTACACATATTATTTTAGTTAATAGATATATTCTAAGATTAATATACATATATCTAGTTAATATTCAATAATTTCTATATTTATCCAAGTAATTTTCCAACTTTATATATAAATAATTAATTTTAGAATAAATCCACCATACATATACATTTTAAAGCCCCCTTGTAAAGCTTTATATAAAGTCATATTACATTTCACATTTTATTGGGACTACTGTTTTGGGACATCACCCTTAACATTTACTAATGAACTAATTTACACAAAGCTAGTCATAGCAGAAGACCTTCTTTAGAGAAAGAAAAGATTCAAAACACTAGCAAATAGCCCAACTAAGTCAATAAGAAAAATTGTAATACAGATGGGTACTCCAGGTGCATGTATCCACAAAATCATACAAAAAGTCATTTGTTTGTACCCATATACAAAACCAATGTGGCTCACACATTTATGAAGAAGGATTATGGAATCCACCTGATCTTTTATAACTGGATATTGTCAGTAGTAGACAATGATAGCATGTTTCTGAATATGTAAGTGGATATGTAAATTCACAAAACAGCCAGATACTGGGCATTAGACAGTCCATACAATTTTATTGAACTTAAAGCAACATTGCATTCCCTCAAGATTAGAGTTTGAGCAGCCATGACAGATCAATACATTTTCTTTTGCTTTTTCAACGAGACAGTTAATTTAGAGGTGTATCAATCATTTAAAGAGCGATTTATTCCAACATTGACCAAAACTGAAATCAAAATAGGGTGGTTTCAACAAGATAATGCCACTGCCCATACATTGACTTGAACTCTACATCTTCTGGAGCAGTACTTTGGTCAGGGTTGGTCTTGATGGGTTTGTTTCCTGCAAGGTTTCCTAATCTGACTCTACCTAACTTTTATCTTTGGGGAAGTTTGAAAAATAAAGTATATGCAAATAACCCAACAACAAACATTCAACTTAAGGAAAATTGAAGCAATTTCAAAAGAAACACTTATAAGAGTGACATCAGGCATGTGCCATAAAATAATTGTGGCCATTTCCAACATTTACTCTAATGTTTATAAAGATATTATTGTTAATAATAATATTTTCTCTATTACATGTGTCTTTGTAATAATTCATATATATAATTATGTTTTAGAAATTTTTTAATAAAAATTAGTTTGTATTTTTACTTGTGTCATTTTTTAAAAACCCTGTATTAGACTATTATAACAGTACAATTATTGACATTAATTAATATATTTCTATTACTATATTTTTTTAGATAAAATCATATTGTTAATGATAATGGCTAAATTTGTTACTAATCTCACATTGCTAATGATTTAGCAATCCAAAAGTAAATGTGTCTCTAATGCAAATATTATTTTTAAATACTTTGTTCTGTAATAAATATACATTATAATATGCTTCACTTGTATAGACACATTTTTAGATTAATTGGCTGCTCTTTTTTAGTTATTTGCATAAATATAATTACATTGAAATGTATGTACCATATACATTGATTAATTGTTTATGAATCAAAAATGTTCATAATTAGTTTAGTCAGATTAGGATAAACATGTTTTACTTTACATTCACCAATACTTTTATAAAAATGTCATAAGTGGCCAATTAATCTGCATGCATGTGTATTTAGTGCATGTATCATTTGAATTATGTCATGTTATATGTGTTGACAACCAGTAGTGAACTTTTGATATAAAAGGTTTAATTTCTACCATATTGATATATTTGAATTAGGGACACCTGAAGTACTTGTTGTTTTAGTTGTCCCTTATTTGAGTGCCACTAAAACTTTCACAAATACTTTGAAACATTTATTAAACAATTTGAACTTACAACATTTTAAAAACATTATATAAATGAAACAAAAATGTAATATTTAAGTGTTTGCATAGGAATACTTTGATACAATTAACTTTGAAACTATTCAGTGATTTCAAATCCAAACAATTGTAAAGTGATAAATGATATTATTAAATTTTCTTAATATCTTGCACATGTATTTATTTAAAATATTTAATACACAATATTAATATAAAATATGAGAATAAAGCATGAGTGTTAATAATTTAATTGTTTTTTTGTAGAATACAATGTTCATTATACTGTTTGTATTTATAATCCTTGAATAGGTAGTTTCAAAGTCATTTGCATAAAAGTCTTAGTGTGCAATTAGATTCTACATAAACATTTTAATAAACTTAATTAAACATTTATATGTTAAATAAGTCAAAGTTATATACACAATATTCATAACAATAACTTTTCAAAATGATATTAATTGTTTATAGTTTTTAATTTTAATTTTAATAATACTTTAGATTATTTTTTGAAGCTTAATTTTAAACTTGGGACATCTTTATTTACATTTTTCCCATGCTGGAAATGGCAATGACATATGTTTTTTCATTGATAGTCATTAATCACCCAGGATTTCATCAATTATTGTGTTCATAAGACGAATATAATGTTTTCTAGAATTCTAAACTCATTAGGTCACACAATGTTTTAGATATATGAATATTGGGTCTGCCAGATAGAGTAAATTATAGAAATTGTAAAATATTCAAGAAGCTTATATATTATTTTTTCTATGAGCTTTCATTTTATCAATTCAATTTTGTTTATCTTTAGTGATTACAAGATGACTATGATGGTAGTAAAATGGTATAGTTGAAATATACCAAGTTATTAATGACACATATTACATAATGTCATTAAGTTAGTAAAAGTGTTTAATTTAGTATAATATATTAGTTTATTAATGGTGAATATTTTTCTGTTTAATGACAAATGATGCTTAAATCTTCTAATTGGTTTGCTTTTTGAATATCCAATAGGTATAATAAATTTTAATGTGCTACAAATTATTATCTTTGTTACTGACTGATATTAATGGTCAATTTACATCATTCTTGTTTTGTGATCTTATTGTTTATATTCAACTTGTTTTAAATATATATTACCTTTTTTATAATTAGTTTATGAACATCAATCAATTTCAATGGAAACGATCACCCATGTTGGCATTAGTATTTCTCTTTCTATTGATTACTTTAACTTAATTTCTGATTAATTTTCAGGACATATTTTAAGATTTAATATTGAAGCTCTGCAATGACACAACAGGCTGCAAGTTTGCTTCCTGCAAATTATGCTCTGGAATATTGTCTTATGGCAGAATAGTAAGTTTTTTTTTCATTCAGGGGATATTATTAATTCTTCAATCAAAATGTTTTTAATATCTGTTACCTATTTTAATGTTGTTTATTGTACATACTTTTTTACCATTTCAATAATAAACGTAATGTGTATGATTAATTTATCTTGTTTAATAGATATCAATGCAGATATTATATATTAAAATATTTTTCTTTGATCTTCTTAATTTATGATATAACCGTGATGCCTATATAAATAAACTAATTTTGTTTTAATTAGTTTTTGTGTACATCTAACTTAGTGATTAATTTATAATTTGCTATTTTTTAACTAGTTTTAATGAGTACTAATTGATATTTTTGTAGTTAATATATTATATACTTTACTATTTAGAGTAAAACTATTGATAATGAACAAATAAAGATAATTTTTTTAATTAAGTGTTCTTGATTTTTTATGATTCTAAATTGCTAATTAAATTTGTGTAAATTCTTTTACCTTCAGCAACATGCTTCAAAGTTGTCATGCACCTGGTATATTCGTTGTTCCATCTAGAAATTGTACACTAAGTGAGTGAAATGCGACATCGATTTATTATTATTTTGTAAATTGGAATTATTAGGTACCTATAGGTGTTATTATCAGTAAAACATATTTTTTCATGATACATTCTTACTTGCTTATTTTGTGGAAATACACAATAGTCGACTTTTTATAAAATATTGATTTCTTTTTAGAGGTGTTTTAGAGCTGATCTATATTTTTCTAATGAATCGTTTTGTATAATCTAAATATGTGTACGCTAAATTTCGTTAGTGACGTTTGCTTCATGTACCATTTTTTAGAATTTCTAACTATTAATTTATCACATAAAAAGTATTTTTGTATTCCTGATGAAGTCATTAATTACCGAAAACTTGGAGAATTAAACTATTTAAATATTTTATACTTTTAGCTTTTTGTAATAAATTTTACTGGAGATAATTTCTATTTACTTTATTTTATTATTCAACCCCCCAAAAGCACTTAAAATCATCATTTATTAATTATCTACTGTAGCCACTATTGATTTATTATACATGTATATGCTAATAGTAATGTATTAGTTGAATCTGTTAATACTGTTCATGTTATTGTATTATATGTATGAATGTAGCTGGAAATGAAAGACAAACAAGTTGATGTCAGAATTAAACAGTCTAGCAAGCAAGAAAGACGTATTTTTTTAATAACATAGAGTAGAAATTTCGTGTTTCCGTATTGGATGTTGTACTGTAAGAGAGGTCATCTCAATTGACAGATTAAAGAGGGCGCACGAGGATCCTGGGGGGTGGGGG
>JAYRBW010062330.1:0-10003 GCA_036023295.1 Invenusta paracnida
GTGTCTTCCTGTTATTCCAGGTTTGGTTTCCTCATTGTTGGAATAAAGTAATTATTTTCGACAACGAGTTCTCTTTATGAGGAAACCAACTATCTCATCTGCAACTGCGTAGCTACCCTGCTAAACTTCTTGGCGACGCAATCTTCTAACAATGGTCGTCGTCTCCTGTTCAGTACCTGAGTGTGGTTTCCAGACAGAGGACGTCTCTGAGGCCCTGGCCATCGCCCTACTGAGTAATCATGGATTCGCACACCAGCAGCATCAACCGCAGGCTACCGGTCTTTCTACTGGCTCCCGCGGCCCCCGCTTGGTGCGACCTCAAATCGACGTTGGAATCTCCCTCGAAGACTGGAACATATTCATGCGCCGCTGGGAAGTGTTTCGTACCGGTTCCGGAATAGATGACACCTCAGCACCTTCTCAGCTATTCCAATGCGCTGGCGTCACCCTTGGCGACAGCCTACTAAAGTCGAATCCCAACGCTGCTTCTCAATCTCTAGTTGCCCTCCTCGAAACGATGAAATCCTTTGCAGTAATTCCGGTTGCCATTGGCGTCATACGCACTGATCTTCTCCAGCTTAAACAGGACCGTGACGAAACGTTTCGCGGCCAGAGTTCGCGGAAAAGCTGAAACCTGCGCCTTTGAAGCCAGGTGTGGATGCGGTAACGATGCGAACTACACTGATCATGTCATCCGCGATATTCTTCTCAGTGGGCTTCTCGACACCGACATACGTCGGGAAGTTCTTTGGGAAAACAACATTACACAGATTCCGGTCAACGATGCCATTGCTCTCGTCGAGAACAAGAAGATGGCACGCAACGCTCTTCCCTCACCCAACCTGTCTGCAATATCGTCCTTTAGAAGACAACGTAAGAGCAATACACCTGGAACAGCCATCCCGTCGCCGACTGATCAATCCCGCCAAGCTTCCTGCCCAGGGTACAGAAAGACTTTTCACCTGTTTAGCGAAGGCGCCAGAGGTTGGAACTCTCTATGCCCCACAAGATGTTCATTGACTGCTATAGGAGTCGGCGCAACAAGAAGCGTGCACCCGATTCACCCATAGTCCAGGCTGTGGAGTCTGATGCCTCTCAGGTTGGCAGTATCTCCACTAAACACTCTCCAAGGCGCAAACGTGGTATAATGTGCAGATTTTATTCTCTAAATATATCATTGGATATGTGATATCAATAAATGATACAAATAATATATGTACTTATATTAAAACAATATTTTAAATTGCAATATTACACAAGTATATGTATTATAATAAGCTATTTCACGGCTTTGTATTAAAATATTAATAGTTTTTATTCACTATTTTAAAATCTGAATGGGGTAGATTTCTAATGTATGATATTTTAAACGATGTATCTATTTTTCGGTGGTAGTTTTATTTAAAAAGTACTGTTTTTTCAGCACATGCTTTATTGTGTATTTCCTAGTTGTGTATTATACCTACAAAAAGCATATTGTGTTTAAAAAAAGTTGTAATTCTACATAATACAGGAACATCGTTAAAACGGTATCTTGACAGTATATGCAGGATAAATATCTAATAAAAGTACTTTAGCAATAATAGCAGTATCATAATCTCAAAGGAGTACTTTAGAAGTTTAAGTAATACCCGTATGAACTAGAATAACTATTATTTATTGCCTTATGATATGATATAATATTAATACGTAGGAAAAAACATACACGATATCTATCTTGTAAAATATAATATCTACAATATTTTATACAACTTCAATTCTTATTATTGATATTACATACACAACACTTCACAAATTTACAAAAGTAAAAATTTTATAGCAGAAAAAAGTATTATATAAATAATCACCTATAAAGTAGCAATTAATAATAATGGCACAAAATATCATTCTGAGATCGAATTTTGATATTCAATTAAATATAATACCCACACTTCACCTGACATTTTTTAATTCACTTTAACAAAAAATGATAACGTTTTAAGGTATTACTCAAGCTTGCTTCTATCCAAAATTAATAGTACAACTAGAAATTCTTCCAATACTCCGTGATATTAAGAAAACTTTACAAACGAAATCAACATCAGGTACTGACTGAAGACGGTCATTCTCCTTCCACAGGGAGATGATTCGTTCGAGTAAATCGCAGTCGATAAAAACCTGTCGTAGGAGGCAGTCCGGTTCCAACTGCTCTGTGTCTGAGCCATTGTCATGATTACTACAACTACCGCTGCCAGTTGTACTTGGAAGGGCGGGTAATAAGAGGTCTGCCACCGAGTGATCCAGTGAGGATGGAGTGGCCGGCGGTGTCTCAATCAAAGCTCGGAGAGTGTCTTCGACGTACTTATGTAGAAATGTATTCCAAGGATACTGGGAGAACAAGTCCTATAAGAATAAGATAGTATTTTTTTTAATTGTTGTAGTCCAAACTTATTTACATTAATCAATTAAATAGCATACTTCACAAAACTATTTATTTCGTTTCATACAACATTTTACAAGAATGTTAGAAAGTTGTTTTTAAGATAAATGTATGATATTATCGATTAAGTGAACATTTCTAAAGCTTTAAATTTCTAGAAACTGTACAAATTTTGAGTTTCTGTTTACAATTTTACAGTGAAAACTAATTTATTTAATGGATAAATTGGTACTTTTAGTTCAAATATCTAAATACACTGGAGTTAGACATGCTTAGTCACAATATGGAAGTATACAACACAAAAACAGACGTTAATCAATAGATGTCTGCAGTAGTAGTAATAAGTAGAAATCAGTACTATTTAGTATAGTAATCACTATTAGAGTATTATGATGTCAGTATAGTATATGCTATTAACAGGATGCTAGATTTAGATTTTAGTCTTTATTAAGCATGCTAGCACAGATAGTTTGGATGACTTAATTAATACTCATAGTTCAGTAATAACGATTACTTTGTAATCAAAATAATATAAATAGTGGAATGAGACTAATGTATAGACATTATTTAAGACTATTCCCGGTCTGGAAAACACCTAGTCTACATTCAACACAATTTCCTGATTAGAAGAGTAGGAGTCCTGTATAAAACATTGAACATATATAAATATACAAAGAAAAGAAAACAACTAACTGCTGGCTAAATTGAAAGTATATTAGAGAAAAATCACATACAAGCAGAGTACTGAGAATCTTCTCCTGGTAAATGGCAGCATTGAGAGCAACAGTGTTGGCAGAAACTAATGACTGTATTAAATGAACAATCTGTAGACGAGTGTTCCCCAGGGGCGGAAGAAGTATACCTACGGTAGTCTCCATCACCGAGTATTCTTGCTGTAATACACAAAACAAGAAAACCGATTAAATTAAATACAAACTAAGATATAAAATTTAACAAAATTACACTAATAAAGGTGAGATTTTTTAACGGATACCTATGTTTAGTAATAAAATCGAATTAATATCTCAATACATACCCCGAATAAAAAAAGTTGATAATAAAAATGTGAGAATATGACTAATAACAACAGTAAAAAATCTAATAAAATTGATAACGATAATCCCACTTTCGATTAACTTATCAGAGTAAGTTTAAATCTTAAGTCCGTCGCTTATCGTAGTATAGTAAAAAATTAGAGATAGTCAATTCTTAGAAAGTACAAAGAGGAGTTGCCAATAACGGTATTAAAAACAGTTTTAAATAATATCTTTCGTTAAGTTCCAATATAAATATAAGTTTTCTGGAACAGCACAGTTAGATATAATAACAGAGAATTGAAGTACAAGCTTATTTTACTGTTATTATAATATTATGTTCCAATATATTTTGGCCCTCGTCCTTATAGTAAAAATTCGCTTATCACATAGTTATATTAGTATTTTAATACGCCAAATATACAAATATATACATATAAATTCTAATAAAATAATTAGTCATTTTCTACCAGTCAAATATTAAACTTTTTTTATTTTTCACATTTACTTTAATTATATTGTGCATGTCGATAATAATGCAAGTATAAGAAAAAAATGTAAGCTTATATTTAGATAATAAAATTAATAAGTAGTTACGCCAAAAAGACGAAATGGTGTACACTAATGTAGCCAAACAAACAAGACGCACGCACCTTTGGAGGATTGTGAAGAACAGCATGAAGTTCCCCAAGCCGTGGAAGCAAAACAAGGACTAGAGACTCTGTTGCTCGGGCAACACGAACTGGATCAACTGGTGGATTGAGAAGCAGGGGATTTAGTTCCGCAAGAGGATTATCACTGCAAATAAATTGAATAAAATTAATCAAGTGCAATAAATAAATACATGAACATTCATAGATACATTCGAGAGTATAAATTTAATAGGATATAACTGTCCATACAGCAAGTAGCTTAGAACATAATAATATAAATTAACTATATCTAAGAAGCATATTAAATAGTTATCAGTCAAACAAGAATTTGATATTCATTGATACACTTGGTTATCTTTATATAATAAATAGTAAACATTTTTCACAAAATGATTTCCTTTAAAGTAAAAAATTAAGGTGGAGTACATTTTCTTCTTGTCCATTATTGTCTGGAAGACGTAAAGGCAGTTGACAATAACCGACATTTTGGGAGTGCCGGAAAACATGTGATCCACAAGAATTCTCAAAATTTCAGAACTGGAAATAAATGATTAAATTTAAAGTAATGAACCAATCTATAATAGCGATTACTAAAAAAATCCAATTCAATACCAATTACATAATATATATACGGGTGGGCCATAAGTAAGGTTACACTTCAAGAAACCAATTTATTTAATACAATTAAAAAATTACACAGATAACATAAAACTAATATCTGAAACTAACTTTTCAGTTTAAATGTTCGAAATGTGAACCTTCACTGCGTATACATGTGATGTATAAATGCGCACAAATGTCTACTCTTTATCCATTCCTGCAGCACAAGTTCAGCATTACAGTGTTTGTGATATTCTTCAATGATAAATACTCTCTTAGCTGTGTCGAAGCGATGTATAATAAAGAATAATGATTTAGCACTGATAGGTAGTTGTAATTAATATCCGCACATTGGAATTTACAAAATCTATTAATAGATTGGAATTTCCAGTTTCATTTTATCTGGTTTCTTGAAGTGTAACCTTACTTATGGCCCACCCTGTATAATACAAAGAGATATTTATAGAGAAAAAATAATAGTGAGCTTCAGTTGCATTAGAAACTTGCAAGTATTCAACCTAGATTTATTCACAAAATAAAATATTGTTAATTAACCGCCGTACAATATACGGCTAGAAATAAATAGACATGTTAATTGTTATTTCTTTTTCAATATTTAGATTTCATAATAGGATATAATTACACTATAAGGTAAGCAACGTTTTAGTGTAATGTTAAATCGAATAACATATTAATCAGTCCACCTAAGTACAAAGAAATTAGAAAAAAGAAGCAGAAAATAGCTACAAAGTTTAGAATTACATTATTGTACGTCCCTAAAAAAACTGCCTAGAATTTAAAATGTCCAATATTGTACAAAAAACTTAGTTTAAGCATTATTAAAAATGAACATATTTGTAACAAATGAAACATAATATAATACTAATGAAAACATTTACTACATACGTATCCTGTAAGCAGTTGCAAATATTAAGCGCTAATTTGAAATTGCAAATGGTTCAAAATTGTGTTCAATATTACAAAAGCTTCGAAAAAACCAATGAATTCTTTCAAGCAATAGATTTAGGATACACACCAACTAGTACAAATCCACAACACCTATTTTACTGAGCTGAAAAATTAATATTTCTTTATTAATTATCCGTTTTTTTAATCTATTTCATATTATTCATTAAATAAATAAACTCCGATTACCGAAATAATGATGAAATAATTTATATGTTGACATTAAACAAATTTAGCGTTAGGATTCCTATTCTCTGGCTTTACCCAATTAATATAATTAATGATGTAATTATGTCCGGGTATCAAAACACAATAAAGATACAAATTCAGAAACATCAAAACAATATATTTCGACATTAAATTACAATAAATCATTAGCTAACAATACCATTATTTTATTCCCTGCAGATTATTTAACTATGAATTTTTCTAGCTCATCGTTCCAACTTACCGAATTAATCAATTCTAATTCTATTCATTATAAACTCCTTACAAATACATAAACTTCACAACGTCATACTTGAAGATTAACACAACCTTCCTTCTTAATCTTCTTACACTTCATAACAACTTTACAAAAATATATTTTTATATTTCATTCAAATTCGAAACTCAAACAAAATTTAGAAGCTCAAACAATAACTACCACATAGTCTCATACAAGAAAAGAAGCATACGAGAACACATACATAAGTTGGAACAATGGCACCAGGTAACAATCCTTATGTAAATAGACAGCACCGCACTAGCATGGTATTTTTTATTGTATTACCGCCACCGTAGCCTAGACGCTACAGGCGTGCTCGGGCGGCTTTACTGAAAGAAGTGCAACATCACCGCATGAGCCAAATCTGGATGTGTCTTTCAGTCTCAGAGGAAAAGTCAGTCCTGATGGTTCAGAGTTTTAGGGCTATTATATTTTTCTAAAACTGTGCGAAGACAGACGAGCTATCTAAGAAAAAGAGCGTTAGTGATTATCTTGAGAGTTGCTAGCAGCTCTAGTCATTAATGCTAGAGATATAGGTGCTTTTTAACCGCTAGTAAGTCAGGTTAGCGTGCATTTAAAAGTTCACAAATGTCCTTAAAATTAACTTTTAAATGAGCATCTAGATTCCCCCTGAGAGCAGATTTCGAAATGTTTTTAATATATTTTTCGTCAGACTTGGATTTTTGGCAACGGCACATTAAATGTATTATTTTTAATGTTATATATTAATTACTTTACTTTTTTTACATTTTGTCTTTAAGCTTTTTTTAGATCATTTTTGCGACGATGCCAATTTTATTTTGATAGTACTGTGTAAACTACTTTGGAAACAATTCATACTATCGAATATGTATATCTCAAATTGTATACTTCTTATACACACCATTAAGAAAACTATTCATTTTTATAGTTTTAAAGTTTTTATGTATTTTTAAAACTGTTATTATGGGTTTTGTGAAAAAATTTAAATTATAATGTATAAAGGGGTGTATAAAATATTAGTGAAAAAATTTCATAGAAAAAAACCGATGAATAATATTACCACTCGGCTATCGCAAGACAAAATTACAAAAAAAAGTTTTAACTTACCTTTCAATTGTGTCAAGTAGACATGTGGTATCCGAAGATACAGTCATCATAGAGTCCTGTGCCTGAGCCAACTGTTCACGATAAACTGTCGTAAGTTCACTTAGACAGAAACCCGTATAACAGTGTTTCTGAAAAATTGTAAGTTGGTTGCAAGAAATGGAAAACTAACGAAGATAACTAAAATTATATTTATTATATTGTATGCCAGTTTGCACGAAAGGTGTACCAAAGTTCGTTGATTGATATTATAACTTTTTAAAGTTTTACTGCATCATCGATACAAATAAAATTTACATCAGCATATTTTGTTTGCCTATAATAAAATTGAAAACATAATTCTACAAAATCGATATCTATAAACAGGGTTGCCACACTTTCAAAATTCCATATGTCAATTCAATGTCTATAGGATGTAAACTAAGCCTTAAAAACAAAAGCAATTTTCTGAAAATTTATTTTACAATGTTATTGTGCAACAGGAAATAAAAGAATGGGGAAAAACACAAAACAAAAAAATTAGCAATATATGTGTTTAATTAATGACTATGATAAAACATGGAAAACACAATTAAAATATACATATTCATTAAAATCACTATTTTAATTTATAAAAAATGTATGTATTCATATACACATCCAGTTAATAGTTTTTTCTTCGTCAATATGTTGCATATATCGCTGCCTGGCAATTCTCACTGACTGCTTCATTTCAGCATGTCAGAAGTGCCAATGTCTCTGCAATCTAATAGTTGTGCTTAGTAAAATTTGAGGTGCACATTAGTAATACTAATAGGATAAGATCTCAGTTTAGATTAAATATTTTATTTGAGTTTGTCATATTATGGTGAATAGGGTAGAGAAGTGAATATAGAAAAAGAAAAATTTACATCCATTTTTATGCAAGCAAAATTTTAAAATCCATAGGTTTTTCATAGGATTTAAAGAATTTTTCTAAATCCATAGGTTTTTCATTTATCTATTTTCCATAGGGCGTAGCAACCCTGTCAAAGCTTTATTTTGAAAATCGTAAACAACTTATGGTATTTATTTATATATAAACTTTGACATCTACAAAACAAATATCACATAGGAATTACTTCAAATGAAGAGGTTGCTAGGTCTGTGTATATATAGGTAGAAAAAAAGATATCTTAACAATATTTTTCATTTGTTTTCTGTCAGTTGATTTGTTGTAGCACTCAGCATGGTCACACTGGAGGAAGATACCAACAACTTCTTACCTTCATTTAATTCCAATTCTGAAAAAGTGGGTTGCGGCTATCTACAGTCAGTGGCCGATCTTCCCTAAGAACCCGATTATGAGTGGGAGGATTGTTGAATATGGCATTAGCAATTTCCGGAATGATTTATTATGATACTATCCCATCAAAAGAACTGGATGTGTAGGTGCTCTAGATATCTTTTTTTCTCATCGCACTCTTGACATATTGGTCTGTCCGTCTACTGGTTGGTATGAAAATAGTTTGTAACAGTGGACACTTCCACGTGCAAAATTGATGGATAATTATACTTTCTTTGCGCGAGAGACCTTGAGCCTTGAATGGAATGTGCTTGCAGTACCACTCCGAGCGAATCTTATTTTTCTTTTCGTTATATATATGTTTGCTTGACTGTAATACTACTGATTCCATATCTACTGGTACTTTCTCGTGGTTCCTATTCGTTCCTTTCTTTGCTTTTCGTCTGTTTCCACATTTCCTTCGATTTTGCAGAATGGTATTCATTGGAGCTCAATTTTAAGTGATTATTTATTGATTTTCTTCATCATCATCATCAATATCAGTATATTACAGCAGCAAAAAACGGATTCAATACATTACAGGTATCAATGAACATTATTGTACAACTCAGGTTAAGTCATATATGTTGCAGAATGGTGCAAAGGTTTAAAAAATAATAAAGAAATTTGTATAGTCCGCATAGATGTCTCTATGTCGTTCGGTCCATTGGAGCAGTCTTGATTTCGAATATAAAGGAACTTCAAAGCCTTCAACAGACTTAACTGTAGTCCGTAGTTTCTTTGTCCTACTTTCATGAGTCCGTGGCCTTCCCAGAATGTCAATTGTGCTACGGGGTTGCGAGCTGCGGACGCAGTGACCGACAAGCCGAAGTTGACGCTCTTAGACTGCTTTGGACGCCCTTTGTAAGTTGTTGTAGAGCCTTGCTTTGGTTATATGTTCGCTGTATGTGACATATTTTTCTCTGTGCAGGATACGTGTGTAGCATCCATCGAGTCTGTTGTTGAGTTGTTTCGTCATCGTTCACGTCTCACTGCTATACAGAAGGACTAGTTCGATTATCGTTCTGAAGATTTTGAGTTTGATGCTAAAGAGCCTGAGGCTGATTTCAATATGGAGTCCAGCTTGTTGATCATATATTGAAAGCGAGACCCTTGCGAGCGTTGATATCTTTCTCTGTGATGCTGACCAAGCTGTGTAAGTATTTGAAATCTTAGGTTTACACGATGTTACCTTCTAGAAGTTTTAACTTCAGATGATCGTCGTTCTTAATGTTTCCAATTTTTATATATTCTGTTTTCTTTCTGTTGATTCGAAGACCAACAGAAAAAAAGAAGTGTTCAATCCATATCAGCTGTCGTTGTGCGTCTGCCATATTACCGGCTAGAAGAGCGATGTCATCGGCAAAGTCCAAGTCAGGGGGTGGAGTCCCATTAGACATTTTCTTATTATGGGAAATGTTGGGAAAAAATACCCAAAATCAAAAATGATAAAAG
>JAYRBW010062331.1:0-30351 GCA_036023295.1 Invenusta paracnida
CAACTTATAAATTTCTTTAAATGCGATTTCACAACATTTCTAAAAATGCAGATAGGATAGTTTTGATAAATTACAGCGATATCATTGTTATTGTTTAATCAGATTTGTCATCGTGTTTGTACAGAACAGATACATGTATGTATTTTGCGTAAATGACGTGTTTTTTTAACTTTTCTTAATTTCTTGATGCTTTCCAATTACACCTGTGTATATTCATGCAAATGCATGAATTAGAATATAAAGAATACAGTATTTGCGTATCAAGATATTCATAATCAATACGATTAATTTTAAATAATTGTCCTTTTTCTGTTTTTGTTTCGTGTATTTCACGTCATTTATAATAATTAATACATGGTCGTATTTGTATTCATATAAATGTATATATTTTGATTCGGTAAACCTTACTGAAGATTATCATTTCAAATATATGACACGGTTAATGACTTTATAATCTATAAGATTAAAACTGAAAACAAACGGTATGTGATGTAAAATTGTATGCTAAATATATGTATTGAATGTACCTAATATAGGTCGTGATGTGAATATATCTAAATATAGGTTTATTTTTCAATTCTAGCTAATGCAATAGTTTTAATCCTTATAAATAGGATTAATTGCTTGCGCAATAACCAGTTTAGTATGAACCTTTAGTTTCCATAAATTTATTGTATAATTCCCTTTACTAACAAACTTATTAACAATTATTTATACATAATATGGATAGAAGCGTACAACATTACTGCAAACTGAGTGTGTTCTCAGAGGATATGATAATTTTGGCGTAATAGCATTAGTTATTTGATTTTCCCGAGCGTTATTTTGTAATCTTGGTATCTAATATATAATACACATAATATGATGTTTACCCACTATAGTAGTACTATTTCAACCGTATGTATCAATAATATTCTGTGAATTACCTACATTTTAGAATTACGTCAAGATGAAGGAGAAGGCGATTAATGACTTAGTTGGTACTGCGAGTGGTTTGTCTACTCCGAAGCAGGATCTGATCCCAGCCCCGGCTCATGTGCATCCAGAGAAGACAACGAGTAAGACCAATTTACACATTTCCTTAAAAGAGACTTAAATCATCATTTTTGAATATAGCTCGCTTGTAAATATCGTTTCTAATTGTTTGTATTATTTATAAGATAACTTTTATTATTAAAAATTAAAAATTCTCTTAAAAATCAACTAAGATAAACTATTTTTTTTTACTTTCGACATCTGACTTTTTTTCTGTTTAATTTTCTGATCAGATTTGTACACCTAGTTTAAAAAATTAAGATAATATTTCAATATAGTACTCTTCTTATGCGTATTACAAGTATGTTTAAATCATGTTATCATGACATGTACACGAGTAGGTTTATTTCACGATTTTACTCAAATATACATATATTCATTATACCTATATAACAGTCAATTTCATATCATTATAAAGAAAGGACAAATTATATACATATAATATTATTCAAAAAATACTTCACAAGTATTAATTTTTAAATAACTTTCCAACACTTCTAAAAACTTCCAGAAATACATCAAATCAAGAGGTATATTATAGCTTTTTTTAAATCGTTTTTGTTTAATAGATTTCTTCCTCGTTATACTTTTTATACAATTAACTACTTATACATATTATATATTTATTATGTACATTACAAGTAAAAGAGTAAATTACCGTAAATAATATTTTCAGATATACTTTCTTCAATTTAAATAGGTACATTTTTAAACATATTGAACTTACCTAATCAGAAAATTAGAATTGTTCATTTACCAACACTTTAGTTAATATAGTTTTGATTATCCAACAATAAAATATAATACTACAATTGAAGGTATTACAATTTTTATTCGCCCTTCTGTTATCTTCTCCGCACTCTTCTTTCAGGAGCATATCCAGTACACATGGAGCACAATTCCTCCACATTCACCTCTCCCTCCTTCCATGATGTCAAACGTCCCGATACCAGTCAAGATTTAGCCGCTGCTGAGGTTCGTTAAAAGTTCTTTTTATAAAGAAACACCCTCTTTTAATGTTAATGGAAAAGTGAACTATACACTAATAATATTACTTATATGCACATATAATATGTATAATTATCATTAATTATTACCTGTTTTCCCATAGCAATAATTTGTTTATCCATTCCTTATGGCTTCTATATTTTCATACTTATTTAGGAACAGCGTCAAGCAAAACAACGGGATTTGATGGAAAAGGAAAGGAAACGACAATATGCTTACATGTTGAATATGGTAAGCTTTATCTTCTGTTAAGTATTATGCCATTACTTTTATTTTATAGTTTATAAATTTAATATTCTTGCTTTGAAGTAGATTGGTACATAGTTGATTTAAATCATTGCCTAGTTTTACTTTTTTTTTCTTCTTAATTTAACTTAATTAAGCTTCCATTTGGAATCTCTATTTAGAATAATGCATCATTGTGAAAGTAGTGGCTGGGTATTAAAACGCAATAATAAAATGTTTTAATTGCAATTGATTGAGAAATAAACGCTATGAGTATAATCATAGCATATTATATGACTTATAATTATTTTAATTTTTAATAATACTATGTATTAACACATATAAATGTTTAAAGATAATATTATTACCTTAAGGGATTTTATATATTAAGTAAATTATTATTATTATTATAACTTAATATCATCTAATTAATTTAGGAACATGAACGCCAACGCCAGAAGGCTATGTTCGCACGCGTTATGGAACAGCAGAAGAAACTTGAGGAGAGGATGACTAAACAACAAGAGAAAGAAGCTGGGAGACAGAAGAAATTGGTGAGAAAACCGCATTATTTTGTAAATACGGATTATTAAATTAATATGAATTATACATATTATGAATATTCTATCTATGCACTGTGACTGGGAATTATAGACATAATATATAGGATTTTATATGTATAATCAATTTCTCAACTCTGTTACATAATGGACGTTTTAATTTTTAGAAGTGATCGTAGAGTAGATAACTTATTTTCAAAAATAGGAAAAAAATTATATATACCTAGCAAGATAACTAGTTTAAATTAGACAAATATTTACGAATTACGAATTTAGTCTATTATTTAGTTCTAGTTATTACATTTATCTGTTATAATTGAAATGGCAACTATATTTCTTTATTTTAAGATATGCAATTATTGCACAATTTACTCTGATTAGTATTATATTCTTTCGTTGATTTTAGCCTTTAATATCCATAAAATTATTTTCTCCACTAATGCCTTATTCTTCTATTATTTGAATTTCCATATAATCTGCACATTAGGGATATGTTTCAGCAATAACTTTTTAAACGGAGAGTTCAATACTTTTCTAGAGTTTATTAATATAATAAGAATCCATTTTTCTAAAATATAGTTTTTATACATTTATTCGTAAAACCATAGCTTTATTAGATTATTAGATAGAGTGTTCTCAATCTATTCACATCCGAACTGTATTCTTCAAATTACACTTTCAACCACAAAAATTACATTTAAAATGTCAACTTAATTATAGTTATAGATATATTGCTTAGTGTGATTATGTTTTTAATTTGTGAAACTGTTAAGAACGGAATGAATAATTATGTAAGTGTTTATTTATATCTGAATTCATATTACAGCTTTTTAACATATTTTCTAGTCATAGTTTAAGTTACTATGATAATGTTAACTCAATTTAATTTGAATTTAATTCTTTTAATAATTGTGGTTATTTTATTTTATTTTATTTCTTTATAATTTTAAAAACAGAAAATATATCTATACCCTAAAACATATAATCTCACTTTTTTTGTGTTAATGTCCTTATACAGTTATAATCATATATATATATATATATATATATATACTATATTCATTTGTACATGGTACTTATTTCTAGGAGCAAAAAATGGTGGAAACGAAGGTTGCACAAGAATTAAGGAAGTCCCAAGAAGACATGAAACTTCTTGAAACAAAAGTGAGACGTCTTGCTCAATTACACTTCTTATTATGTGCTCAAGATTTTCATTTATTATATTGAATTACATATCATTACCTGCACAGTATATTTAGTTTTATACCTATACATCATTTTACAATCCTATACACAGCTTTGCTTAGTTATTTTATAAACAAAATTTGTGTAAATGTTAAGTTGAATGTGTATAAAAGTACATTTTACATCTAAGCTAATAAATATTGTTAAAATTTTCAAGCCGTATCAACTTACCAGACGAGAAGAAAATAAATAAATAAAATGGAAATATATATAATAAAGACAAAAGAAAGTATTATTTTATAACAGAGATGATCAAAGATTGTAAAAAATATCTAGTAAACATGCATCTATATAGTAACCAAAAGTAAAAACAAAACAGCAAAAGAATAATGAATACCTAAAATGAAGTTGAAATTGCAGGAATTCCACCAGGCTATACTTGTACTTATAAAACAGAACTAGGAAATGAGAGGATGTTAAGTCGTGCCTGTGGTTGTTAATATGTTAAACGAAGCCATAGTTCAGGATATAAAACCCAAAACAGATTGAAAATAGAAGCAGACTTCAAAATGATGCAGTATAAGAAAGTTAATAAGGTTCTTGACTTAGGACCCTCAGTATACATATATAATATACTACTTAGTCAGTATAGTATGTTAGCGCACTTGTTAACGGTTTGTTAGCGCACTTTCCGTCACACTTTCCTTGTTCTCTTTCTGCTGATCAAGATAATGACTTCGATTGATATCGATTAACTTTACTTAATACCATTTTAAAAGGTTAATAGTTTTATAAAATTAATGTTGGCGTTTTAAAATGATTTATTAAAAAAATAGTCAGATGTGTTTTTTTTAGAAATTTAAGCATTATTTTAATATTGTCATTAATGTTGTGTTAAATTTATTTCTTACTAAATTATTATTTTTGTTGTTAATATTATGGCATCTGATTTTCATTTTAACAATTTAGTATATATTTTTACACACAGATGTACTGATAACAGTATAGGGATTTTATTTAACTAATTTTATTGGGTAAACAATAATGTGGTACCTATATTATGATTACGGATTACATTTTTGTATGATAGTATGGCTAAATATATTATACTTAATGCCAAAAACATGTCATTTATCATATATCTAATGATTCTAATGATCCTTTATACGCTATATTTCTACATTACAGCCACTCCCGGAACTCACTCCTCTTGACAATAATAAGTTGTCGAGCAAAGCGTTGGGCGATTGTTTGATGACTATCGAGTTTCTTCATGCTTTCGCGGAAGCTTTGTCAGTTGGTGAGTCTTTTAAACATAATTTCATTAATCTACATTTTACAATTAGTCTATACTGTTTAGCAACAATCCCTGTGTATATAACTTTTTATACAAGTTGGGATAAATAATTAATCAGCTTTATCATTACAATGCATATCACGTAGATTACATTTTGTGTTTCGTGGCTGTTGTTTTAATAATATACTTAATATTAATCAAAAATGATAAATATAATTACTTGCTGTTTTAAAATAATATATACACCCAGTATATATATATATACAAAAACTCTTGGTATTACAATTTTATTACGTTTCCCAGCTATTTCATTTTTAAATAATTACCAAGGATTAATAAAGAAGTGTCTTCTATAACTTTGATTTTATAATGCAGATTTTTTAAAGTTAAACATTTTGTACTTTTTTCATGATGTAATAAATAATATATTCTTCTATGTTCAAAGTACCTTCCAAATGAACCAATAGGATATGCTTTTGTTTATTTTTATTTTTAAATATAGAATGACACAAAAACCGCCGTTTGTCGTAATATAGATTATCACAATATAATGGCAACAAAAAGACTTGTTAGTACTGTCATTCATTATTTTTGGAATATTAAATAATATGCGACAGTATACCTCTTCCATATTTACCAATCCGATGAACTTGTTAAATGCCTGTGACATTAGGGTCATAAATGTTGTAATAAGTTCATAAAACATTTAAATATATATGCATCCTTTTTGAAATTTTCTTGAAGAATGTATAATGTTAAATTTTTTTATAAATGTATATAGAGACGAAATCAAATTATGATTAGACTTTAGAATTTCCAGTTTAAATATAAAAATAAATAATTTTGTCATAAAAAATGTTTTCTCTTTATTGACACAATTCTAAACATAAATATAAACAAATGACAAAGGATCACTTTTGTCCAGTATCTCTACATATAATACTTTTTGCATTGTTTTATCTTTATGTAATAAAAGAATAGAAATCTAAGTTTAAAACTGGCAATCATGTCAACTACCTTCTCTAAAATCTATATTTTCACTCGCAACTCTCTGCTCCAGATGTAGACACAATCCCAACAATGGGCATCTTCCAGGGGGCATTTATCGAGAATGATTCTGCTTGTCAGGAGAGCGTTAGTGTTCTGCTCGTAGAACTTCTCAAATTTGGAGTCTGTGATCCAGGAATCCCTAGTCCTCGGATTGTAAGTTTTCCTTTGCTTGCTTTATGACCCAATCGATAGCTTTTGTCAAAATCAAAGATACAAAAATTTCGAATGTCTCATCTATATATATGTATATATATGTAATAGAACATAAATATTTCGCTAAATTTAGTCCAATTATAAATTTTCTACACATTTCTTTATTTATTGATCACATTTTGGATTAAGTTTCTTTCTGTCTTACATTTTGTGTTATGATTTTCCTTTTAACCTGTTTTAAATTCGTTATATTTAACACAAGGTTAACAAATAAATTCTTATTAAAACTACAATAGAAATCTGACGGCACTCTTACAATTCACAGAAATATAATTTATAATTCGAAAAAATTTTACACATTATAATATAATATAATGTATAATGATTTTTGCAAACGTTATACGACTTTTGGTTTAAAAATTAAATACTACTAATCGAAATACTATACAACAGTTTCTGTTAAAATAATTTGAAATATATATTTTTATTACCGGAAACTAGATTTCTATACTTACTTTACATATATTATTTTGTCGTCTCTTTGTTCTGTTCAGGTGACGCAAATGCTGGGCTTGAGACTATCAGATCTGGAGATTACAGTGGACACGATATCCAATATATTGCGCATGTTCATCGTTGCTCGCAACGGTATTGAGGACTCGATGTCTGATTGGCTGGCCAAGGGACGGACCTATCATTCGCTCACTTCGGACCACAGGGCTGCTTTGCTCGGATTTGTCTGCAACGAGCTTCTTTCTAGTCGCCTCATTTCCGGGTAAGACTATTGTGCTGTAAACCTGTCTGTAAATTAAATAGGGGCGGTTCTTATTTTTGTATATACCATTCAATTTGTTATTTGCAGTGTACGTTTTAATTTAGAAAAGGTTTCTCGATATAAAACCAATTGATAAACTCCTTAACATGCCAATTTAGAGACTATCGGTAGACTTTTTTCAAATTTACATCCATATTAGCATATTTTAAATATTGATAAAAATCTATTCTTCTTTATACATTTTTATTTGTTTGCAAATTTGTTTCATTATCGTATATTATTTAAGGAATATTCCCTATTATAGAAATTTTTGCAAAAAACTTTGTGTAATATCTTTATTCAATTTTTAGCTAACACTTTTAACATAATATTTTAATTATTTATATTTAGTAAATAACAAAAATATATAAATAAGCACTCTAAATATGTTCCTTCAGTGCAAAATTGACAGCAAAATAATAATAATTTGAACGATGTACCTAATTAACTTAAAATGCAAAACTTATAGAATCGAACATATAACAGTTAGGTATCGATCTCTTGAAAATTCCAAATGTTTTACTAAGAGTTTTAATTAATAAGAAATTATTCCAAAATTTAACCTATAAATTTGTGTAATTATGCAACAATAGTAAATAAATCTTACAACAATTAACAATGTTATCCTTTGCATTGGTCATATTTAAAATAGCACACATTTTTATTATACTGTTACATCAATATGCATATATAATTTAAATTAATTATCAATGTGTGCATTATATATTTTATATTACTATTAAACGATGTTACCAGCATTGTCAAGCCAAGAAAAGGTGTCAGCGATTAGCTTGAGAGATACTAGCAGCTCTAGTACATTAAAAATCTCATTTTTAATATCAGCGTAATCGTCAAGTGCTAAGGAACAAAATACACATGTTTAACATTGATGATATGGAGATTTTAAAATAATGAATAATTAACAATATTGCTGAATTTCATTGTTATTAGGGTAAGTAACTTATAACAATAACACAGTAGGCATTTTATATCACAACGAATGTATCAAAGTTACTATTTAGTAAAAAATTATTAACGTGCATTGCTTGTGTAACAGTATACTACTATAATATACACACGTCTTTATAACTCTGTTAATATTATGCATATATATCTGAGTAGGTGTTATAACATTGGCAGCATGTCGATTGATAGCCAAGAATAACTTTACTTCGTTTATATATAAAACGCCGATCAGATAGGATAGAAGTCTTCGCAAGCAATATAACAACATTTCATTATTTATTTATTTATTCTCCCCTTTGACAACTCTTCCTTTGCAGAGAAATTGATCGAAATATCGACCAACAAGGGATTCTGCGACGAGAAAAGTGGATGATTGATAGTAAAATCCGTCGGTGAGTAACATTTAACTGTTAGCTGTTTCTGGAGCATACACCCTACAGCATACGTTAGCATACGGGTAGGTTTATTATAACATTCGAGAGACAAAGTCTTCATACTATTAGGTACACAGAAAACAAAGTATATGAATCCCTCTATCCTAGTATATTAGATGTAATAATGTTCTATGAAGGAAATATTCTGTGGGTGGTACTAGCTTTATTTTATAGTACAGTACATAATTAATACTATAATGATCTAATTAATTATTGCAACTTTTGATAACCCCTTCATGAGTTTTGCTCACATTTTTTAATATAATCCTTAAAAATGGTAAAATCCGTAATATAAATGCCTATATATGGTATGATCAATATGATCAATATGCGCGCATTAATATTTGTTGAATATATATATATATATATATATATATATTAGAGGGAAACATAAGACTTTAAAATTACAAAATTTATACGCACTCAAAATAAATCAATTACCACATAGTCATAGATTAAATGTTACTTTTACTACAATTATTCATTGTTTTATTTGTTGTTGTTTTTGTAATAAATTCCAATTAGACATATACATATATTATTATCGTAATGAATACTCAAAATTTCTTCATTTATATATATAATAAGAGTATATATAATTATAATAATACATCTGTATTAAATGGTGATCAATACACTATATAAATAGTGTAAATAGATATACCACATATATATTGATTACTGAAAAGTTAAAATTTTAACAGTAATGTTTATACCGACTTTACAATATATATACTCTAATTTTTATATTATTATACCTAAAATTTACAAAATAAATTGTACAAAATGTGAATTTCATTTACTATTTATTGACAGTACTATTGAAATGTGTAATTTTTTAAAATTATTTATTAACAACATTATTTTTTCATGTTTCCCAGATCACGCATTCTACAGTCACGAAAATTTGGGGTTGGAGCTGTGTCTATGGCAGCTTCCTCAAACAGCCTGGTTGCCAAAGTAATCGATTCAGTTGCATCATCCTCCACAACCATTACGACAAGTAGTACATCTTCTCCATCAGTCACATCCACCAACACCACAACTCCAGTCACTACAGCGGTAACAATTACAACACCAACCCCTACGGAAACACCTGAAACTTCTATCACAATAGCAACAACAATAGACATGGATACACCCGAAGTTAGTAGCACCCCTTCTCTTGCCAAAGACACCCCGGTCACTCCGTCCCTTTTTACCGCTCCGCCAACCACTGAATCTCTGATTACAGTAGAAGCGACCAGTTCCGTTCTAGGTGGGGGAGACGACGAAAGTGGAAATGAGAGCGACGACACACAGATGACGAGCAATTGGTCTGGTGATGAAGAGGAGATATCAAATGCCGAGGAGATGGAACGTAGGATTGAACGCCTAACCAGCCAGGCCAATACCAAACAGCAGGCCATCACAGAGTGTAGTTATCGACTACGACATATTCATCTGGGGCAAGATCGCTTCCGACGGAACTTTTTCATCCTTGGTAGAACGGGGGGCATTTACGTGGAGGGAATGGACGAGAAGGATGGGGAGCAGGACTTTGACGCTGACGCTTTCATACAGGAATTGCGACAACGCAAGGAGGCCTCAGTCCGTGTTAAAACGAGTATTAAATCGCAGCCGACATCGCCAATAAAGAAGGAGGTGAAACTAGAGCCAATGGAAGTAACGACTGAATCTGTATCGAAAGAAGTTGAGGCTGTTGACAAAATTGACATCACCAATGATTCAACTTCAATAGATGAAGACTGTACAGAAGAGTCAGTTGAAGAGAAATCAAATGTAGAAGTTACGGGAGACTCGATGGATGTAAAATTGGAAGTTTCAGATCTTGCAGAAAACAGATCCAATGAGGAGTGCACCAAAATAGATGAAGTTGAAACAATTACAGAAAATGGTCATGAAGAAATTACTGACGGTCATTCTGAAATTGTAACAGAAATTCTTGGAAATGTAGAAACTGTCCTAGAAAAATCTCCTAAAGTTTTTTCTGATACATTAGATAAAGAATTAGATACTGTAGATTTTACTTTATCTAATAACAATAAAACTGATACGTGTACAAATGTTGAAAGTTCTGAATCTCTAGAAATGACTTTAAATAACTGCGCAAAATCACCACAGTCTTCCATTGATAACAATCACGATGAACCATTTACCAATGGTCTAAATGAAGATAGCAACGATACATCAACGGAAGATGTAGAAAACCATTTTTCAGCTAATTCTTCCAATAAACCAAATGAATTTCCCGAAATAGAAAAGTTATTGCCAAAAAATGTAAATATAAATGATTCAAAAAAATGCCAAGATAATGAAACTTCCATCCTCTCTGCAAAAGAAAATAAATGTACACAGAATAAGACATCAGCTATCTTGCCCGAGTTAAATAATGAGAAGCATTTAAATGACGCATCAAAATTAATAAAAGACGAATTTGATGAAGACGATGACTCTGCAACAACATTTCATGAATTTCTTAATGGGTGCATTCAAACATGCTTCGAAAATTATCGCAAAGATGACGGCAGTAATATTTTGGCTGGAAAAGAAATAGAACGATTTTTTGGTGGATGCCTTGATTTGACTACGAAAACTCCTTTGAATTTTTCAAAACATTCCCCCCTCGATGATAATCCCACAGTTATGCCTGCTACATTACTTGGTCAAGACGAGCCCTTAGATCTTACTCTTAAACAGGAAGCAGATTTTCCTGGCAGTCAAATTTCTTCAAAATTAACAAATCGATGTAGTCAAAATAACAATGCATTTAGACACCCTCTCCAGGCCCCGCCAAAATCACGGTGCACCCCAAGTCCCTCTTCTGGGATAATTGGTAATGGAAATAGTTCTAATTCCCCAAAACCAACTTCTGATTCCCCGTTAAAATTCGATGATTCTTTGTTAACAAATGCTGCTCTTATTTATGCAACACACGCTAGCGTTATGTGTCCAGGAATCCCAATAAACCAATTACAATTGTTTTATAAAGACCAGCTGGTTAAAGCTCTGGAAGATCACTCAGCGAACAATTCATCTTCAGATAATGTGCGAGCATGGATGTCTTTTTATCAATCACTTCTACAGGGATCTGTAGGAGGAAATCCTCTTACTGGAGCACTAATGGACATGAAAATGGAAACGGGAAGTGATCGTGGCACTCCAGAACCTCCTTTAATGACTGAAGATGAATTAGATCAGGCGGTAAGGGAGGAAATAGTTGCAAAGGGATACGAAACCCTGGAACCTGCTTCAATTCCCTCTGAGATGAAGGGCACCTGGTGGCGTATTCACAACGAAGCAGTTCTAGAGAAATTAAAGGAAGTGTTGGCGCAGCGAGGCATTCGGGAGAAGGGTCTCAACAAAAGCTTTGTCCGTTATGAAGAGTTTGTAGTTCCTTCACTTTCTGTTGATGCTTTACCAAGTAAGTTCTCTTAGAATTGCGCAATTTGACATTAATTTATGTAACCTTGGCTATTTTTTTTTAAATATCGTTTATTTATTTCATGCAAATTACAGTGATCGACTTCTCAGTTCCCACAAAACCTACACGACTGAAAGTTCGCTCGAAACGCGGAAAAGGTAGAGGTCTTCGTCGTGATCCTAGTACATCAATTCTTACTGAAATTAGTGAAGAAGCCGCAACCGATGAGGCCTTTGTAGCCGAGTGTACTGTACTAGAAGAAATGGAGGCATTGGAGGATCGTGTACTCAACGCCAGTCTCCAGTGCAAGGGTTGGCAGGCGCCGCTCAAGATCATTGACGATGACACAATCCACCTCATATCTCGTTCGGTTAAGAAGAAGTCCCGCTTTGAGCACTACCCACTAGATCTGGCTAAGGAGCGTCTACTGGCCCTAGAGTCACACATGGAGCGTCGGTATCTCCTGCCGCCACTCAACAAGGAACCTCAGTTGGATGTTGTCGAGGGTGTGTCCACAACCTCGGGACGGACCACGCAAACTAGCACTGCTGCCGCTGCCGCCGCTGCTGCAGCTCTTGAGGAGCGTTCTCGTGACTCCTTTTCTGTTATCATGGATACGGATGATGAGGCATCGACCACCGGACTTGGTACAACTGGAGGAGGGCGTCCTCAACGCCTGCGTCGCCAAGAGACAGAGACGGAAGATGAGGATAACATGCCGCTTGGGTTGATCCAATGGCGTCAGTCGGTTGCCAAAACAACATCCGTGGATCAGCTGCGCGCGACTGTAGACCAGTTGGTGCGAGCAGTTGCTTGGGACAAATCAATTATGAAAGTAGTAAGTGACATTGATTTTCATTTAATATTTTCATTTAAAAAATGTATGATACTATCCCGTTAGTCAATACCTCATCATCCACATCCATCCATATCCATGTAAAACTTTAATTAAGGCTTTGAATTTAATTTTAAATTGTTTACTGTTTTGCACAAGAAGGGTTTATTACTTTTAATAATATATTCATAGCAATATTTATAATTAGAGTCTTCAAAGTTATACATATTCTGTTGTGTTGAATTTAACTAAAAACGAATTATTTCATGAAGTATATTTTTACTACATTTAAAACAACGAATTGAAATATTTATATCATCTAAACGACAATATATAAAGCTATAGCAAAAATCTCAAACTAAAATATTGTAGCGCATATATTGACAATTAAATTTGGGCATCTTTATAATATACAGAAAAATTTATTCAGTGTGAATTTCTCCTTGTCCATTTTCGTCTCTAGCTCTGCCAGATTTGCCGAAAGGACAATAACGAGGCCCAACTCCTGCTTTGTGATGGCTGTGACCGCGGTTACCACACCTACTGCTTCAAGCCGGCCATTTCTCAGATACCTTCTGGCGACTGGTTCTGCTATGACTGTGTCTCCAAGGCAACCGGGAAACGCCACTGCTTCGTCTGCGGCCAGATCGCCGATGCAACAATGCGCGGCGCCGTGTGCGACATGTGCCACCGAATGGTCCATATGGAGTGCGCCAAGCCAGTAATGACCCGCATTCCGCGTAAGTGGCTCTGCTCCGTTTGCACTGAGTGCTCTGGGGGTCGGCAACAAGGGCCTAACGCGCGTAAACAAGGCTCTTCTCCGACCAAGCGAAGCAAACAGGCAGCTGGAGGCGCGGCTGCAAAGGTGCGTCGGATGAGCAGCGATATGGGTGGTCCAACCGCTAGTACTATCACTCAGGATAGCCTGCTCTCTATCTCCTGCGATTCCTCCATGTCGACATCGTTTAAACCGGTGGCAGCAACAGGTCTAATGCTTGTCTCCCCAGTAGCTTCGGATGGCCCAATGGTTCGCGTGGGTGGAGAAGGAACAGACTCGTCGATATGTTCCGTGGACATGGCTCGATCAATCGCCAACATCACTTCTGCCACCTCTATCACTATCGCAAGCAGTGGTTGTGCTGGAAAGAAGAGGCGAGCATCGGAGTCTTCTCAGCATACGGACTTTGGCGTCAATTCCTCCGCCACTGGTGGTGCTGCCGTCTCAGTGGGAACTGTCAATGTGAAACCTGTTATTGTCAATGAGATGGCGGAAGTGGATGTAAATTTGTGCAAGTAAGTTACTGGGATACTTTCATTTTCAAATTCATTTTTTATAGAATTTTATATTAGTATACGTACATTAAAAAATCGTTTCTTTTTACACCTGTTTTATTTCCAGAACTATCCTTGATGAGCTGTTATGCATAGATATTGCGTGGCCCTTTCTTAAGCCTGTAAATTCGAAGCAAGTTCCATTTTATAAGAAAGTAATAAAGAAACCAATGGATTTCTCAACAATAAAGAAACGTCTCCTTGAAAACCAGTAAGTGCGGATCGTAAAGCAACTGCTTTATAATGCATCTAATTTAAAGTGTCTGCTTATTATTATATTATGTTATATTTTTAATTTAACATTTGATTATACAAATTATACATATTTCATCATATTATAAGATATATTGTATAAGTATGTATTTATTTTAGGCATTAATCACTGAATCATCAATAAGAAAATCATTTTTTTTATAGAAAAAATAAAATATACATTTTAAACATTTAAGAAATTTTATAATCATAATCGAAAGTATATTAACATTTCTGAAATATATTTGTATGCATTTTATTATAAAATTTATTACTTCCATATATAAGTTTGACATGTGTATTTTCTTTTTGTTTATTTTCCCACGTTTTTATGCTTTTTCCATTTTGCATTATATATTGTTATGCATAAAATCATGTAAGTATGTTTCAATAAAATAAAACATTTGAGTGATATGGTGTACCGATATTTGCAACAAATTCATTACATTTTTCTTAATCCTCCAACTAGTATTTTAATATTATGTATGTATAATAATTTTATTATTATTATTATCCTATTTATATTCTAATGATAACATAATATAATATTAATACTATTACTGTTCTTCATTTGATTTTTCAGTTACAAACAAAAAGAGGATTTCATTATAGATGTCCGTTTAGTATTCAACAATTGTGAAATCTTCAATGAGGACGACTCCGAGATTGGCAAGGCAGGTCACAAGTTACGCGCAATATTCGAGGAACGACTAAAGGAACTTGATGTTGGAGGAGATTCTTCATCCCAAGATCATTCGACTTTAGAAAAGCAATCCTCACCGCCTGTGAGTGAATCCTCTACTTTCACTTTTGAATCATCACTAACAGCAACAATCATGGCCTCTATAGCAACTACCTCGGGCCCATCAACCTGTTCTCCAATCTCCAGTCCTCCTGTTGTTGCCTCGCCAGTAGTTACCGGTAGTAGCAACCACATTAACAACGTGGACTCTCCCATAGCAACCACCACCGTAACAGCAAAAACATCAACATTACCTAAGGAGTCCGAAGAGTTGCCTACCCAACAAAAGCAAGTTTTGAGTGATGATGTTGAAAATGTTTCCTCTTCTGTCATCGCTACTAATTATTCACAAGTATCTCATTCTTCCCTGGCTCTTCCATCTTCGTATCTCCCAAATTCGATAAAATCAGATCAGGTTTCCGCGATGGATCCTCCCAGCATTGTAACTCCCTCCTCCACGTCAAATTCGGTGGCCCCTACAACTCTGCAACAATCATCTTCCGTTGAGTTGGGTTCTTGTTAATATTCATACATAATCTCTTTAACATTCTATAAAAAGGGAGAATCTAGACATGTTCTCCTTGTTATATACATAAATACATTTATATACATACCAAATTACGTAATGTAGTTACGTATTATTCACTATATTACAGCAAGAAATATACTGCATTACGATTTATTATCTACATTATACAGACACTAGCCAAATTTCTTTTGGGGTCTGCTGCAAGCTAAGCGTAGACATTCATTGCACAGAAAAAATATTTGCTTTGTAATGATATGTCGTTTTAGTACATATATTATGTCAAATTAATTGTAACATGTTTAATATCAAACTGCAAAACGTGGAAATGTTCAATTCTATGTGTAAATTACCTCTGTCTTATACGGTAAATTATAAATTTTGTAACTACTTTTTCTCCGTATGTAGTTCAGATATACCTCCATGTATAATAATTGTGAATTTTTGCTAATACCAAAATAATAGTCTTGTTTTCTTCGTTTGACCCCGTTCTGCTTGTTCCTCTTCTTCGTGGCAATTAACCATAAAAAGGGTGTTGTGCCAATATTGATTGCTCTAAAATGCACTTTATAGCCTATTCCTTCTTACAGACTTGTTCTTGTTGTATGAAACTCTATACACATAGGATACATAATTTTTACATTATACTTATTTCTAAAGTACGAATTAATTGTGTTTTTGTACATTCACTTAATGTTAAACTTCAATCGTTATAAAGTAATTGTGTTTGTATTTCTATTTGTTTACCAATGTATTGCATATATATTTTATAGTTTGCAAATATTTTGTGACGAGCAAAACGTGCAAAAACTGCGACTTGATCGAATACTTCGTTGCAATCCACTTTAGATACATAATAGACCTTTTGATTTATGATTTCATCTTTGTAAACACCTTACGAGTATGTATGTTATAAATGATGCATAGCTGACATAAGACCTTTGTTTCCTATCTTCCTTCTCCTTTCTAGTTTACTTCTCTTTTTCTTTTGTACATCTGTTTCTGCATTTCACAATCTTATCATGAATGTTCTATATTCTATAATGCTGTAAAACTCGTATACGCTTGTATCAACCCATGTTAATTGCGACCTTCATTTGCCTGTTTATAGTTCTCAAACTGTTTCCATCGCGCGGGTCGCCACTAGCAAATTCCAGGCGTTATCTGTGCCATGGGTGCTTTACACTTTTATATCCATGGTGATACACAATGAGGTAGTATCTACTATGTGCTCATCGGGAATCAAAAATTGCACCCAAGTCAATATTGACTTTATCACTATTCTCCGTCTTCTTTACCTTTGTTATGTGTATCTTGTGAATTATTGCATTTGTTTTTGCCTCCTTTGATTAACAACATGTTTGTGTCGCTCTACATTTCACTTGCATTCATCTTTCTACTCTATACTCTTTGTCTCTCCTCCTTTCCACACCTTTGAAGTAGGTATATTTCATCGGGACTCTTGATCGGTTTGATAAGTGTTTATATCTGTATACCATTTACCAAATTTGTTCTCTTTTTGCCCCCAGTTCCCTACATCCTCACACCCGAGCAATGTTTTAGCATTTGACGTTTTGTTTTTGTACATATTGCGCATACCTTTAAAGTTATACCAGTATTTCTTACTTTACTGTGTATTTTCCATAGTATCTACAGCATCGGAATAAATTGTTATTATATAATAAATATACATATATATATATATACTTATCTGAAAATGTTGTTTCTTGTTGATTTCTTCTTTCTTTATATACCTATTTGAAAATTGCACATAAATTTAATATTGGAAAATGAAAGACTTAATCATATTACTGGTTAATATATTAAATAATGGTGGAAATGCTAGTGAGTTGTGTTTTGCGATAAAAGAATTTACTACATATTATCATTATATATTATGAGTGAATCGAAATAGATGTGCATCAAGGAATCAATGACATTTAATAACTTTATTTATATGACATATATTAATATTCTGTCATTTTTATTATTTGTAAGAAACGTAGAACATATAACAATTTATATGTACCATAGAAGTTAATCAATATATATTATGTGTACATATGTCAATGTATTTAAATTTTAACAAATATCTGATTTATACAATTAAATTACGTTAAAAATCTCTTTTTTTATGTTTTTCAATCAAAATTGAATAAAATATGGAATCTATTTTTTATTAGTAACATTTTTAAATTCCTTTAAATGTTTTTTTAACAATTTTAATTAATGTATAAACAAGGTTCACTCGGTGCAGGTTTAATCAGTTAATCGACTCCTTAATTTGTAAGCATTTTTTATGTCTTATCAAAAGCAGTTTCTTGGAAATTAATGTAAAACAATCTTATAATTTTTAATAAAGTGGCCATGTACAAGGAAAAAATATTTTTGTAAAATATAATTTTTTTAATTTTCGTTCTTTTATTTGCATAATATAATTAAGTTTATATTACATTTATGTTACTTTTCACCTTTGTGCTAATATGCGGTATCGTATGGTAGAATATATAGCTTATATGCAAAAAATAGCTATGAAAATTACTGGAAAATCGTGATATTTATATATATATAAAATATTTAGATTAATGAACAATGACCATTATTCTAAGTCAATAATGTAATTTTTATTTATTTAAAAAAGTACAATTGCTGAACAGCTGATTCTTGAAAACTTTTGAAAAAATAGTAGTAAAGTCTGTATAAGTATCTAATTATTTAAAATATTACAAAATTGTTTGATTTTAATAGATTCAATTCAATTTCAAATACATATAAATAAATTATAATGTAAAATCAAATATGTATATATTACATACAAATAAGATACGAAAAATGGCTCCACTGACTAAAAAAACCCTTTCATGTACGGTTGAATGCATAAATGGTGTAGGTAGACGCCAAATATAGATGTTGCTTATTTCTTCATACATTAAAAATGTTTTATGTCATTATGTAATATTATAATATATGTAATATATCTAAAATAATGAAAGAAAAGTCAATGTGAACGCAGATTTGTTAGTTTATTTAAATTATGGATTTCGAGAGCTGCTTCACTGGGTGAGGCTATGTTTGGTGTTAAGTCTGGTGCTATAGTGTTAAAACTCTTACTAAATCTCTGCATCGAACATCAAATATAACCTCATCCCATGTTGCTACATTAGTTTGAAATATCATACTATGATTTTTAATATAATATGTATTTTTAAATATACCTCTATGTACATCAATAAAAATAAAATTTCGGCTGTGCCATATCATGACCTGTTTAGTTTAGTTTAATGCATTTAATAATTTCCAATTCCTTAATAGTAATTAAAACATAATTTAAATATTTATAGAACTATACTAAAATATAATAAAATCAAATTATGGCTCATATAAAAACAATGTAACTATTGGTCACCAATTTACAAGCTGTTAAACCTACCTATTATTTTAAGTAGTTCATAATATTTATAAATCACATTATAAAAACAATGTGAACAATTTTACTCCTGTTTATAAATATATTATACCTATATAGTACCCGCTAGAGAATATTTCAAACATTTCCTGCTCATTTACACTAATTATACAATGATTCCCCATCAATTAAACAGCAATTTATAAAATATACAGCAAATTAGTATTTTATGAATTTCTAACTTTGAGTAGTTCATAAGAAACATCTCCATTTTCCAAAATCATATATTTACCTTATATATTATAATATTTGATATTACGTATATATTATTTATATCGTATTTACTGCTAAATTAATACATACCTACCTTCGAAAATTATCCAAAATTGTTGAAAATTGACTCGTAAAATTCCATTTTACTCTGTAGGTACGTCACAAGTTTCGAATTAAGGCCTATGCATACCGAAAGCAGCGCGTCGCGGCGCAACGTATCAAAAATCAATGATGAAAATTCTCAACTTTAAGCGCGTCAAAAATCACTATTAACTATGGCTCACTGACTCAGTATACTGTCCTACTTCTTTTCTGTTTATATGTAGATTTTTTGCAGAGAGTGTATCGATTTTTGCTGCACTCTATTTTCTACGCGCAGCACACCCACATGACACCACGACATATTGCTGCCTCCATCATAGGATAGCCTTGTCCCTGAGCTGCAACAGTTGTAGATTTTTACTTTCGGCGGTTTGGAGTAAAGGAGTTTTCAGGTATTCTGTAGAACTAAATTTCACCTTTTCTTTTCGGGCGTTTGTATCTTGATTTTTAACTCCCTCCAGCAGGTATGTTAAATGAAATTCAGTCAAGTTTATCTAAGATTTGAATCTTGCGGGATAATTTTTTGCCTGTCTCTTAAGGCCTAGTGCAGCTTAGCGCGGTGCGTCGAATATACAATCTACACCGAACGCGTCACAGTGCAGCAACAATCGATACACTCTCTGCAGAAAATCTACATATAAACAGAAAAGAAGGAGGACAGTATACTGAGTCGGTGAGCTATGGTTAATATTGATTTTTGACGCGCGTAAAGTTGAGAATTTTCATCATTATTTTTTGACGCGCCACGCCGCGCTGCGTTCAGTGCGCTAGGCATTTACACTATCATACTCTATAGTGTAAAAATATAACAATTTTTGCCTGCATGAAAGCTACCAGTTCAATAATACCTATGTAACTTTTAGCTTAAATAATAAAACAGTTTTTCCGATAGCGAAATTACCTACTACGTTTTATACTTTTAAGCCGTAGGAATACGAAGACATCATAGTCATATCGGTACAATATTAGACAAAACTGGGTAATTTCGTCATTGGTTTTTTTTTAAATAATTTAACCTATATATTGATTAAAAAATTTGTTATCATACGAAATAAAATTTTTAATTCTCTTAGTTTAAGAATAAAATAAAATTATTAGTAATTCATAAATCACATTTATAAAAAATATTAAAGATAAAGTTAATAAAGGGCGCATATCCCTCAGCGCCGAGAGATGATGCTCGTGCGTTGGTTCGTGCGTCTGTTACGCCCTTGGAGCTACTCTAATAGGCAAAAATTCGGCAATAAATATTTGTGTGTACGTGCTCAATTAAAGATTATAAAATAATGTTGTTATATGAAATACTAGACATCCACATAACAATCATTTTTTTAATATGAAAATATATTCATTTGAAAAATGAAGGTGTGCCAAAAGGTTTGGCAATTGGAGGATTAGGCTAAAAGATTTCGTATTTAATGATAGTAATTTCTATTACTTAACAAATTGTAATAAATAATGTACAACAATTTACTATTTTAGTATATTTAGATACCTAATAAAATTCGTCGCTGTCTTGTATAAACAAATGCAAAATCAGTCCGCATTCATAAGACAATGAATTGCTTGCCTTGAAGTTTGCATAAATTATACATTTGTATAAGTTTGAATAATGTAAAATATTATTTTGTCAAAATAGTTAACATACTTTTCGTAATAATTATTCCGTGAAATAAATTTCACAAATTTATATATCAATAAATATACATATATTATGACTATACAAATTATATTTATATATTAGTATAAATTAGAGGTTCAAAAATTTGTGAAATTATACTTTTAAATTACAGCTAGTGCTTTTCATATTTCTTTTAATACTAATGCTGTATTGGGAGCAAAAACAATATATCTACAACATAGATAGGTATAATATTGTACTGTTCTACAATTAATTAGCGCAAAATTAATGTTGCATTAATGTAACAACTTACAAATAATGGGAGAATTTTATCGATATTCAAACTGTCAAACTATACTTGCGATAGTTTTTTCCAGATATGTAATATTCCTACAGTATGTACATAAACGTAAATACACATAAATACACGTAAATACCAAAATACACGTAAATACAAAAATACACGTAAATATAAAAATACACGTAAATATAAAAATACACGTAAATACATAAATACACGTAAATACAAAATACACATAATTAAATATATATAACGTAAATGCCAATACATATAAATGCTTTTTACAACGTTATTATATATACGTAAGAAATATATTGCGGCAATAAAGGAGTGTCTTCCAACGTATCGAAAATAATTGAATAATTAAATGTACATTTCATGTTAAAACTAAAGGAATCCATTTTTATGGTTAATTAAAATGTTAAAAGTTTCATTATAACATTTTATGTATCATATATAGGTATATGTTAACTTTAAAATGTAATATTAAAAAAATTAGGTTATTATATTCTTGGTCTACATAACAATCGTTTATTCTCTGACAACAATCAACCTACTGAAAAACTGCAATGTAATAATCAAATGAATTCATAAGACGTATATTTATATGATGATATATGCATATCCATCCATAGAGAAATAATACAAGTATACCCGATAAAAAATCAACTGACAGATTCTACATAATTAAATTTGAAGGTATAGGGAAAAATTGCTCGCACGGATTAGCAATGTATAAAATGAATATTTAATATACGAATTGCTTGATTTAGTAAAAAAAGATGGAAATAAATTATTCGAGACAGATTTCTAGAAAATCAATAATGAATGAACGAGTTACTCAAAGCGGCTATATGCAATGTATGTATTATATATAAGTATATAAATGTGCTTATCCAGACTAGTATATGAAATTTGAGATAACGTTAGACTATGTTTAATAATTTGTTTTTATATGTAGCAATGTTAGGTAATTCACATATTATCCCAATTCATTAGTTAAATTTTTATCATCTCCATTAATTTCAGCATGTTAATTTCGTTTATTATTTAGTAAGTACGCATATATGTGGCCTTTCAGTAAAACATTAATTAAATTTAATCATTTATAAAACTTAATGTGTAGGATATATAGGTACATACGTAACACATAGCAAGAAAACAAAACATACGTTGATTTATTTTAAAAATGTTAAATTTTCACGTCAAAACATTAATTAAACATACGTTATATTATGTATAAACTATAAAACTTTTGCCTCACTTGTCATTTATTTTACATACATATTATATATAATAATGTAAATAATGCTTGAATAAGATTTTAATATAGAAACACACATATATTCAACTTATAAGTATTCAATTTATAAACATGAGAAATGACCAGTGTATTATGCAATAATATATTATTTGGTCAACTTATAAATAAATTACTTCATGTGAAAAAAATGCACAAGGAATTCTAAATGTATTCTAAATGTTTGTAGTCACGCAAATAAATAGAAGCAAGCAATAAGAAGTCCGAAGATTGCGTATACCACACATGTATCTAACACGCTTTGCTAATTGTGGTAGGGCCTTCATTATATTCACTGCATTACTATCACAATGTGATATATCATCTAAAGTAAAATTGATATAATATACTAAAATATTTGAATACGTATTTTATGGAGATTAGAGAACAGTCAATTAAGTTCAATATTTCTGTCTGAGTATAGATAGATATATGTTTCACCAATGTAAACATGATATTATAACTACCTATAGTATCTTTATTACCTTCAGTAAATTATATCTAAATATTTCACATACATGTATAATATATATTGCTCATTAAATTGTACTTAAATGTCTATTTCAATTTTGGGACAAAACTAAAATAGCATTATAATTTTCCATCAAAAACTATTACCTAAAATATACATTTTATATAATATAAATCTATGTATAATAAAAAATCTTTTAAAAAGTGTTATAATGCTACATATTATGGTCAAAGTTCATATTCAGTATAATTTTTATATACATATTTAGCATTAATCACAAACCAAAATATACTCGTAAGAATATTGATTTTTATATTTTGCAAAAATATTCTCTCGACGCGCATAATCATATAAAAGTGAAATATAGGTATTATTAGTTAAAAATATTAAACGCAAGTGAAATTTTTAATTATTTTCAAAATAAGAAAACTGTTTGATCCGCCAATAGTAAAGTATAACGACATATTTAGGTATTACTATCCTACACCAAAAACATATTTTGTATAGCTAGCTACCAATAGGTAGAATGCGTCTTTTCAACTGAATTTATTAATTTATTGAAAAATAATACCAGTTCACATTTTATTAAATTTTAATTGATTTGATACTAAATGATATATGCAACAAATATAAACATTATAATATATTTTAAACATATAAAGGTTACTTGCAACATGATAGTTTTTATGATAGTTTCACATATATAGTGTAAACTCAATATATAAGAAAGCTTTTAAAATACAAGAAACTTCTAAATGTTTAAGTAACTTACATGAAGACATGATTTGATTAGAGTAGAGTAGACCTGGAATAATAACTTGACTTCTAAAAAAAAATCTTTCAAAATGGTAGACACCCCATTAGAATATATATAAATATAAACAGGATGTCTATATGTCGAGATCTGATTGGTTGATGGAGGCAAAATGAAGAGTTAATTGTAGATCGTTAAGAAATCCAAGTATCGACCAATTGTTGTCAGTTGTACCCATAGACTTTAAATGAATTACCTACATGAATTATATAGAATTAAATAAATGAGTTGTTCTATTTAAAGTCTATGGTTGTACCTAATAGGACAGATGTGCCTAATATTGAAGCAGAGGACATTTATATATATTTTCTGCGTTAGTTTTGCAACGAAGGGGGAGAAATGTTGATTTCTAGAAAATGTGAACAAGTTGACAACTCTAGGACGTCTAGGTGTTTTATTGGTAGGTTTTTTATATATAGTCAAATAATAATTAGCTCACATTTAGGAATTCTTCCTTATTTTAATTAATTTTATCGTTCATCATTCCCAAGAAAATTTACCCCTACTTCACCAATAAATGAGTAACAATTAAAACGTTTGATAAATTGTAAAATCCAATTAAAAAAACTAGTATATATATATAAAAAGAGAAATTGCGGGAACAATTTGTATATTTTCAGAATATATATATGTATGTATATTATTATATTGTATATATAATATTGTAATCTTATGTATATTTGAGAATAGTGAATCTATATACATATTCGAAATAACGCATTGTCCAGCTTTTCCTGTATTGCAGTCAGTAATATACATACAAGAGTAGAAGTGTTGTCGGAGAATTTTTGAAAGGATTGCATTGAAATTGCCATGCACCGAAACTGTCTTGCTTCGAAACTTGCTATTAAGTAATGTATAACTAAAAAGTAACTATGGAGACCATGAGGAGGGAGGGAGTGAAATTAGCTATGAAATAAATACTAGTGGCAGATCCCCTTTGAAAGTTTTAAAGTTCATTTTTGAAAAGTACATAATGTAGACATACATGTGCTGCCATTATATGAATAAAATTTTAACACTTTTAATAGGTGAATATAAATATTATATATATAAATCATAAGAATATAAATTGTGTTATCGTTAAGAATAGTAATTTATCCGATCTCTGAGTGGTCAAGAATTCCCTACGGCTTTGGGTCGATAAGTGTTTTTTTCTTGATTTTAGTTTGTTGAGTTAATTAATGAAGTTTTTATACGTTATTTGAAATCACCTAGGTCTTTCATAAAACAGTATAATATAGAAACTTACATACAATATTATATTCATTTTTTGTTATTTCAGATGGCTGATCAAAATTCTTATACAATGGAATACTGCATATTGGCTGCGGTTTGGTATAACGAGTCGGATCAATCTGTTGCTGCAGTGCGGTTGGTTAAAGCAAAGTTGCGGCAGAAGTTTGATGACGAACCACCTGACGCAAGAGTCATAAAGGGATGGCCAGACAAATTGTTTACGTCGGGGTCTATTTTGGATAAACCGCACACAGGACGGGTCAATGAACGAGGTTACCATGCCGATATGGTAAGGACCTCTACTGAAGCAGATCTCAGCAGGGGAACTAGGCGAAGGTCTGATGAATTGAATTTTTCACGAACGACAATGATAAAAGTTATGAAAGACTTGGGATACAGAAGTTGGAAAGTTACAAAAGTGCAATTCTTATCTCCAGAGGACCACGAGATGCGTGTTGCTTGCTGTCATGAAATTTTGGCCAAATATGACACAATGTGCGACGGCGAGATCATATTTTGTTCACCGATGAGTGTGCGGTGTATTCCGAAGGCAAAGGCTATAAGCAGACTTGCATGTGGAGCAAGGCTAACTCACATTTTTACAAGCAAGTGAGACAAAATCCGCCAAAAGTGATAATCTGGGCGGCCATGTCTGCTCACATCTGATAGGACCATTTTTCTTTGATGACAGTGTAACAGCTGATTCCTATATTCATATGCTTCGAACTGAATTTATTCCTGCTTTAGAAGTGAAAGGTATTGTTTGGGCCTCCCATTTCCAGCAGGATGGTGCACCGGCACACACTGCCATCGCAACAAGGCAGTTCCTTGATGCTAGCTTTCCGGATCGGTGGATTGACAAGAATGGCCCTGTTCCATGGCCACCGCGCAGCCCCGATCTGACCTCATGTGACAGCGCGCTTTGGGGAATGCTCAAGTCAAAAACTGTAGCAGCGAAAACTCCAACAAAAGAGATACTAAAAGATGTTATTCGAGAAGCTTTCAGGGATTTCACTTTGACTGCATTAATGCCCATCAACGATCGTACTTTTCGAAGACTACGATTATGCTTCACTCACGATGGTTTACAAGTTGACCCTTACGACAGATAATAGCATATTACGTTTTCTTGCTGTTTATGACTTATTCTACAATGTTAAATAAATGACAGATAATTGCAAATTACGTTATCTTGCTGTTTATAACTTACTCTACAATGTTAAATAAATGACAGATAATAACATATTACATTATCTTGCTGTTTATAACTTACTCTACAATGTTAAATAAAAAATTTTGAATGTCGTAGGGAATTCTGGACCACCCTGTATATTATTCTTTTATAATATTATGGGATTGTCTATTTTATCAACCTATTGTAGGCATAAATCAAGTTAATGAAACAAAATATTTAAGTGCGCTAAAAATGATTGCGAATCAATAATTAGCACAAATAGATTTTAATAAAACATTTAATGGTTACTTTATTCACACATTAATATAAAATTGACTAAAAAAACAATTTCCTATCGACGGACAATGGCACCGCCTTGCATGTAACACTATAATTAGAGTGAATTCTCTTTTAACCCAATCGTGGCTTCAAGACACCCAACTGCCACATTTTGCTGTGGTTTTTAAAGTAACAAATGGAGCAATACAAGCTTTCCTACCCTTTCTCAACACAAAGTTTGACATCATTTAGCGCCATATTAGTCACTATTAGGCACCCAGAAGATGCACATGTCAGAAGTCCACCCAGCTCAGTTATAAGTTTCTAGAAGGTATAGACGGAAATAAAGAAAATATCGACATTGTTGGAAGTTTAAATCTACAAATTAGTAACTTCTTGTTTAAATTATTTAACCTAAATATCAATTTTTTCACGCAGTTAAATAAACTACAAAGTTTAGAAATATAAGCGACTTCCCAAGTTGTATTTCTACTTCATCACCGCGGCATGATTCCAAGTTCGCTTATTTGGAAGAAATAAAATCGTTTTCAGTTAGATTTGTAAATCTTAATCATTGCCTTCATGTTTTAGGAAGGACACTATTCCAAGATAACAAATAATGACACGACTATTCATTGAAAGCTCCCATAATCGCTACAAAACAATAGTGCATTCCTTATCAACGTTTAAAATCTAATAAAACAGGCTACAGATTTGACTTTATGGGATCTTTGTGAGGAAATCACAATTTCACAAAAGAATCAGAGCCAGTTGCCCCTTCGAGTGTATCGCTCAAATCTCAGATGTGTTCGCTATAGTTTGCCTCTACTCGTAGAAGAACCAACCCATATGTGGACGATATAACGGTATTATTTGCTTATCAAAACTGATATCTCCCCCCCCGCCCACCAAACAAGTGCGCACACATATTCTACCAGGAAAGTTTGAGTTTAGATGTTATCAAAGAATTAATGGAATTGAGCGTCCACAAATATTAATTGCAAACAACACGCGCGAAAGTATATTTATAATATTCATAAAGAGAGAAAAAAGTATCGTTTACACTGACGTATATGCCCCCTGTTATTAATCTAAATGTTATAACTGAAATCGTGAACATTGTTGTATAAACAAATAAAATATTACTTTATATTTCAATGTAACGATTTAGATGTTATAATTCAATGAGAAAATGTGCAATATTGAATATATTTGGAGTGAGAGGTGGATATTTAGAAGTTAAAAAATAGAATAATACTAAAAAGCATCAATTACGTAGAAACAGACAAATGACATATTAAGAACAAACGAAACTCTATAATGCAAACAGACGGAAGAACAAATAACAACTAATAAAAATATTTACTTAAGGATACAGAAAAGTAAATAGACAGAGAAAGCGAATAACAGACAAAAGAGACAGAAATATAGCTCGATAGCAGACAGACAACCAGGTGGAGAAACAGGTGGAGAGACAGGTGGAGAGACAGACAACCAGGTGGAGAAACAGGTGGAGAGACAGACAACCAGGTGGAGAGACAGGTGGAGAGACAGGTGAAGAGACAAACAACCAGGTGGAGAGACAGGTGGAGAGAGACAACCAGGTGGAGAGACAGACAACCAGGTGGAGAGACAGGTGGAGAGACAGGTGGAGAGACAGGTGAAGAGACAGACAACCAGGTGGAGAGACAGGTGGAGAGACAGACAACCAGGTGGAGAGACAGACAACCAGGTGGAGAGACAGACAACCAGGTGGAGAGACAGACAACCAGTTGGAAAGACAGACAACCAGGTGGAAAGACTAACTAACTAACAGATCGATAAACAGACTGAAACAGAGAAACAGATCGATAAACAGACTGAGAGACAGACCAACAGATCGATAAACAGACTGAGAGACAGACCAACAGATCGATAAAAAGACAGAGAGACAGACCAACAGATCGATAAAAAGACAGAAATAGAAATCAATAAAAAAGAGAGTGAGAGAGAGACGATTTATCAGACAGGCATATAGATAGAGAACTGATAGACAGACAGAGAAACTTACTATATGTGCGTTGAGGATTGTGATGTTGTGTTGAATGGCTCGATACCAAAGTCGAAACTGTTTGTTGTCGTTACAGAAAATGGCTCCAGTCGAATGTCCATCCAAGGAGAATACTTCAAAAGCGTTCGTTCTGCACAGTGTGTAAGTGGATGTCTTCATAAATGAGAGCAATACAGAGCTATCTATCAACTATACATAAAAGCATTGAATCACAAACTTTTAGTAAGTTAAAAGTAGAATAGAGGCGACCTGATATTAAAGCAATATTTGCAACATACAATACATTTAACTCCTACAGTAATAATACCAAGAGAATTCAGTCGGTCAAAATAGCGTAAATATATTTGTTTAAATATTCAAAGTTTGCCATTTTATATTCCCACCAATGCGATGGTAATTTACGTTGTAAAACAGTATGAAAGATCAAATTTTAAACTGGCAAATGTACATGAAATAAAGTATTGATATGAAAAGTAAAAATATAGAAATGTGCGCCTGAATTAGAGCTACAATTTGGTAATTTATAGGAGTATAGCATGAATATTAATAACTTTTTCGACAACTGTAAATAACTAGTTTTACCTACGTTTAAGCCGTAGGAATACGAAATGAAGTATATAAGCACAATATAGGCTATGCATACCAAAAAATGTAGACAAAACTAGTTATTTGCCGCTATCGAATAAACGTATTTATTATTTAAACTATAGGTACACCTATAATTAACATAAGTGTAGCTGACATTCTGACGCACATTTCTATATTTTTGGTGCAGTTTCAAAAATAGTAGATTTTCCACTTGAATTAAAAAGTGAACTTTATTTACAATCCTATATTCTTTGGTCATTATAGAGTGGCCAAACATTTATGGTTTTATATGACGTGATTATTACTATTTTATAGCATGTGTTAAATATAATTAGTTTAACTATTTTCGTTTTGATTTGAGTTACTTATTTAAATGTATTTGAAAATTGATTTTTCTTAAAGATATACTACTAAATATTTGTTATGGGAATAAAGTAGTATGTTACCATAAATCAAGGAAGCAATTACTTTAGAGCATTTATAACATTAAATTCGAAATCTACATGGTCGAATTACCTTGTCTGTAAATCTTGATAGATGTATACAGTCAAATAAGCTAAGTGAACGCTCTTAGTATTATTTCTCTATGGTTGCAATGGTAAAGTTATTTGAACTCTTAAATTAATATTAATATATTCTAGGGCATAGAGTAATGATTATACAAAGAGTGTTCACTCTTATCAATTTCATATACATCACGCTGTAAATCGTTTTATTTTAATAAATGTTATGTAAATGAGAAGGTAAAAAGTAGTATTAAATATTTGGATTAAATTAATTTTAAGAACAAATATATATATTCATACAATTTTAACACGCGTAAGTTGTCTATAATAAATAATTTATTGCCTCTATATCTCAAACTATTTTACTACATACACGATTTAATTGCTC
>JAYRBW010062332.1:0-10003 GCA_036023295.1 Invenusta paracnida
TCATAAGGATCAACTTGCTGACCATCCAACTCGACAGCTAGTTCAATTCTACGCCATGTTCGCTCAGACATCCTTCGTAATAAAGAAATTCTTGTCACCATTCATTTCTTGACAAAATTCCTCAGCGATAGCGACAAGTGCAGCGTGGTTGTTAGGTCTGTCGTGGAATATTTTGCGTTTCAAAAGATCCCACAAGGCATTGTCTGGCGTGGTGAGGTCAGGACTGCGTGCAGGCCATGGAATTGGGCCGAATTTCCCAATCCACCTCTCCTTGAAAACTTCTGTAAGATACCGACGTGTTTTTATTGCGGTGTGCGCGGGTGCACCATCTTGCTGGAAAATGGGATTTACAATACCCAACCTCTGCAGTTGTGGAACAAAGTCATTCGTTAACATTGTTTGGTAGCTCTCAGCAGTAATGCGACCTTCACAGACAAATAGGCCGATGAGATGACTTCCTGAGATAGCACACCAAATCATAGCTCTGGGAGGATACAAAGTAACCTGTTCATATAAATAAGGATTTTCCTTAGCCCAGAAAAATGCAGTTTTATGTCTTCCATCACCGTATAAAGCGCATTCCATCACTGATAAAGACATTGTTCTGGTCACGATCATCGGGAAAAGCAGCTAACATCCCCCGACAGCAATCAACCCTGTGAGCTTTATCTTGTTCTGACAAAAATTGAACCGAAGTTGGAGGCCAAGCCTTTACCAGTAAATCAGTATGCAGCACCCTATGAAGTATTGTCGTAGGTACACCTAACAAAAAAAGCGCGACTTCTGATACTTCTGGTTGGTGATTGGGCTACTGATGCAGCTACATCTTCGGCCAAAGCTTCTCGAACTTTTGTACGACCACTACGAGGTAGGTCCAGCACTGACCCCGTATTGAAAAGCTTGTCTTCCCAATTCTTTATTCTTTATTCTTGGCGGTTCATCTCCATATTTTTCACGCAATTTTTGTCGTATCAATTTCATATCATTATTAGTTTGACCTGATTCATGCCACCAAGTAGCAGCCAAAAACGCAACTCAATAGTGTAGGGACTCTGATCAGCTTGTGCCATCACAATAATGTTAATAATGAAACTTGAAATAAGATATGCAAGCTTAAATTAATATTAAACTCATGAACTTCGCTCACTATCTCGTTAACTGCAATCGATACCTAATATATCAGTTATATATATGTAATTATAATAAAATGAATTATTATTAGATTTACACCCCACTTCTGGAACTAACTGGATCTAAAGTTAAAATATAACAACTCCAATATTGATCCAATAACAAAAATAATTCTTAATAATGTTGGCATATAACCTGTCTAAATGAGACTGTCCCAGTTAGAGTTAACATTTTATTCAAAAGAATCCATTTAAAATTACCGCTACGAATTTCATTGGTGCATCTGAGCATGCGCAGAAAATGTCCCATTTAGAATTATAATAAAGGTTATGATCCATTTAGATATATAATTTGATGCATCAAAGATGTCCATTTAGATTTACTTTAGCCTGTATTTTAGCCTTATTTTAGCCTGATTTACTTTAGCCTTTACTTTAGATCCACTTAGCCTGTGTGTAAAAATTGTCAATAACTTTTTTATATGTGTTATGATAAGAAGATATTCGGATTCTAGACCACAAATTACATCTATATATGCATAATTTCATAATAAATTATGAAGATAGTCACTGTTCCATTTAGATATATTTCTGAGGCGTGTACCATTTAAATATATTTCATCTGAGGGGGTGATCTCTTACACATAATGAAAGCGATCAAATCATGGACAAGCTGTGAAGATAAAAAGCAATGATCATGCAGTAAATGATGTCATTAATTCAATTATATCTACATATCATCATAAAAAGTGAGCTAATGAAATATATTATACGTTGACGTATGAATAAAGTATATATATATATAACTCAAAGCTTCTGTTTAAATTAATTTTTTTACCACGCCAGGAATTCTCATATAGAAATAACAAGTTGCAGTGATCACTTATACGTTTACTTTGAAGATAAAAGTGAAGGAAGTAGAATTTCAGCCTCTCTTTTTGGTAATATGTTTGTGTAACAGTCTAATTTTCATTGACTTAAATATAGAATGAAATTGAGACATAATATATGTTTTTCAAATTAATGAGTAATAATCCATTTTAATTTTATATGTATGGCAATTTAAAAAAAATAGACAACTAAAACTTAAATTAAATCGGAGGAAAATAATTGAAATATATAAAAATATAAAAATTTAAACGTGAAAAGATATAATATTTTTTGATATTATGCGTTTTATACAGCAAATATATACAGAAATTGTATCCCTCAAACTTTCAAATAAAAATAACATGTCATGCTATATTAATGACTGCATAAAAGGCTTTGTAAGGTAATTTACGTGACCAAAGATAGATATTATACAATGTAAAGGTTTACTTGGGTATGATACTTGTCGTCGTATAATACCTATCTAGAAACGAACTGTTATACAGGTTAATTAAGTGAACATTTCACAATGGATAATTTTAAGGCTAAATAAACACTCACAAAAAGGAAATGATCATTTCTATTTGAATTACTTAAACACAAATGTTTTTCTAAAGTGTATGTACATAGCTAGTTGTATAAACCATATTTTAAATTTATACTAAAAAGCCTTTGTGACATTTGATGGCATTAAAATTGAAATAGTAAATTAATAAAAAATTATACAATTAGAAAAGCATTAAATAATGTAAACTGTTTAGCCTGATGACTTTAGGAAACAAAGTATCAACAATAAAATTATGATAAAATAGCGATATATTACAGCATTCTAGATTATGTCATTTGTGCTTAGATACATTTAGATGTAAAAATTGGTCTGTTACGAAACAGTAGTAGCATAGTGAATAAAGCAATTCTTGATCGAATTTTGCCTTTGTTTTTATCTTATATGGGAATTCTGATGACACCGCATCACTGGCTTGTTGCCTAGGATACGGTCCAATTCCAGCATCAATGTCGGCGTTAATTTGGAGACAAACTGAAGAAAAGATTTGTAATAATTAACGAAATTAATGTGTCTTACGCAGAGTAATTCTTATACATTGTATGCTTCTGATTGTATTAAAAATATATAATAGTTATATATAAAATATATATATAAATGTAGTCCCGACTTCTAAGTGCATTTATACAAATCAAAATTATTTATTTATGATTAAAAACATGTATAAGCCTACCAACATTTGAGAAATAATATGTATTACATACACATAGATTTGAAACTGCCAACAATATTTTCATTATACATATTACAGTGACGTTATTTTATGTCCAGGAAATGTATCTATAGGATAAAAAGTGGCCATTTCCCACTCAATGCTGGCTAAATATTAAGTAGCACCGTAGTTTTTTACTGTCATAAATATATTCATTGAATTTTGTTTTGAAACAAATTTTGTAATATATTAAAATGGTTTGAAATAAAATAATTAATAGTATTCATTATAAAGATCAAATCAAGGACAACTTTAAATCATTATAGTAGTGTTTAGATCAAATTTTAAGAAAAATAAAACAAAATGGAATAATCCAGGGCTATGGCTTGATTATATAATATATACTTTACTGTCCAAAACTATAGAAAAGTTCTGAGTATAAGGAGATTTTTAATAATTAATACATTTATTTTGTATTATATAAATCAAATTCATAAATCACAGTTCACACACAATATTAAAAGTACAAATTTATTTTAGCATATTTGCAAAGAAAACGTTAAACATTTAAAGAGTATAATATAAGGGAGACAAACTCAGGGACTGGAAGTTTCAAGTGCCTGTATAAACTCATAATATAGTTTAGTTACAGTTTTATAAATATAGATATCTGTTTCGGGAATAGAGCAATATAAGAGCTAAGTTTAAAAGTCCAAAAAATGTAAAGTAATTCACACGTGCAAATATTTTTAATTGAAGTATTTTGTAAATAAAACGTGATTATTCCTTCTTTCAATTATAATTGAAACATATTCCAGTTTTTGTGAATAATTTAGATAAGAGATGATATTTGCAAAAAATCAGAAAAAATGACTACTATCATTCGATTCAATAAAAAATGATAAATTCTTTCATGAAATTAAAAATGAAAGATATAACACAGAGAGAGAATATCTATTAAACCTTGAATGCAGATTTTTATTTTTTTTATATATTCCATTTTCAAATCTTTCATTGTTCTTCATTCGAGGTAAATATATGTATTGAAATAATAAAAAATAATAATAATTCCTCAATAAAATGTCTATGTCAATTAAACAAATTATCATGTTTAAAAACTATTTTAAGTCTAACGAATCATCGTATTTATATTTTAACATATACTATCTTTATTATAGTTTTCAATAATTTGCTATTCCCTTTAAATTTATTAATGATGAGCCGAAGCTTTTACCTCGAGTTTTAAGGTCTGATAACTTATAAACATAGAACAATACACTTCTTCGGTAATTTTATGTGATCGTTTCTAGAGTGACTGTAATTATAGTAATAACTACAAATATAAAATCTTTGTATATTCCTTTGAATTACGAATATAAAAAAAACAAAAAACATTTGATTGAAATTTAGTTATAGAATATAATATATGCATGTAAATAGAATTCTGAAGACAATGAATTTGAACCGATATGCTAACTTGTAATGCATATTATGATATATTATACATAGTATATTGTAGTGTTTATTTATAAACTCATTTAAATATTAGCTTTATTTAATTTTTTATATTATATAATGAACTACTAGACCTCCAATATATTTATTGAAAATAAAAAGTTTTAGAATAACATTTCACGATAGAAAAATACTTATCTTATACAATATTTGACACTATATATACAATTGAGTCATTTATAATTCTAAAAACGCCCTAACTTGTCTTATTTATTAATTTACTAATAAAATTTAGTTAAATAACTGTTTCGCTAAGTCCAATAAGTTATAGTATATTTTGTTGCTTATTCGCAGTGCAGTATTTTGCAGTAAAATCAATACTTTATATAGCTTTGAGAATATTAAAAAATCTTTCTCTTGAGAATTGCAAACTTTTTAGAAAGTAAATATTTTAATATTATTAATAACATAAAATGAATCATATTTAGTCTATACCTGCAGAGCTTGAAGGTTTTCGTACATCTGATCAATCGAAGCCGCTCCGAGCAAAACACAATTTACCGTCTCGTTCCGCAGACACCAAGCTATTAGACAGAGATAGGAAACAAGTTAATAAAATATAATGCAGTGGCGATTATGAAATTTAAAAAAAGGGTATCCCATTTTTATTGTTATTATTTTATACTTATCATAAGCTTAGATAAATGAATAATAAAAGATGCAATAGATAACTGAGAAATATATTGAAAAATTGAGCGATATTTATGCGTCTTTGTCTGCGTAAATAAGAATTTTAAACTATAAAATAATTTAAGAAGTTAATTGTGTAATCAAGATACACATAACTCTAACAAATCGTTTAGATGTCGAGTTTTTGTAAAAAGTTATAGGTATAGAAATTTAAAACGTGAAAAATAACATATTTTTTGATATTATGCGTTTTATACGGCAAATATATACAGAAATTGTATTCCTCAAACTTTCAAATACAAATAACATGTCATGCTATATTAATGATTGCATAAAAGGCTTTGTAAGGTAATTTACGTGACCATAGGTATTATACTAAAGGTTTACTTGGGTATGATACTTGGCGTCGTATAATACCTATCTAGAAACGAACTGTTATACAGATTAATTAAGCGAACATTTTACAATGGATCATTATATGGCTAAATAAACACTCACAAAAAGGAAATGATCATTTCTATTTGAATTACTTAAACACAAATGTTTTTCTAAAGTGTATGTACATAGCTAGTTGTATAAACCATATTTTAAATTTATACTAAAAAGTCTTTGATGGCATTTGGTGATATTTAAAATGTATTAATTTCAATATTTTATTTTTAGTGGTTATTTTATTATTTTTACATTATATAATATTAAAGAAGAACTATAAATATTTATTTTGATACTCATGACAGCAAATATGATTCGTGTATAGGGCTTCTATGGATACATCTAGTATTTTTATTAACAAACCATTTTGAAATTAATATTTTTAAAACGCTCCTTGTTCTCTTTGGCAGTAATTTAAAAAAAGTATTATATATATATAAATAAATAAATAATCTCTAGTAAAATGTAAATATAAATATTGTAATAGTTTAATTCTCTGTGTTTGTGGCAACTAAGGCCTTCATCAGAGATTTATTATTAAAAATTCCTTAAAAAGTTGTATCATTTATCAATTTAAGGAATTAAGAAATATATATTATTTGCTGCTCCCATACAAATATAGGCATTTCCTAAACATTGATTCAAACGAAAATATGTTATCTAAGTGAATAATTTAAATAGTGTGATCTTTAATGTATTTTTAAATGTATTAACTTATTAGTATTGAAATCCTTTTATTCTAATATGTCCTAAAAAGTGAAAAATGTCCATTGTATCTCTCTCTATATATGTAAGAGTAATCAACTAATAAATTCGCTATTTAAATTAAATTATTGAATATTCTTGTTTATATGTCCACTTGTATACCAAAGTGTTTGTATTTTGTTCTCACAGCTGATTATAATATATGTAAACTATAATATGAATGTTTTTAAGAATAGACGAAAGTTGTTCGCATCATATTTTGTAATATAAGAGCAAAATGAATAGCAATGATAATATCAAATGTATGCCTAGTAAACATTAAATATATACGACTATTTTATAAAAAATTATTCTGAAATTCATTTTTTCAATTATTGATCTTTTGGTTTAATAATTAATAGTTTTAATTAATATTAAGATTCTTTATCAGCTTAAAAAAATTAAAATGTAAGAAGACTAAAGTTGAATAATAAATAAGGCATATTCCCAAATTTGGAATAATTATTTTTTCTCTATCTCTGTGTTGCTGCTGTTACTATAATGAGTAGTAACCTTAAAAAGAGTTATTCAAAATAAGGAAATATACGTTATTTATTATTCAGCAAGTCTTCTTACTTTTTAACACTATTAATTAATTTCTATAATTACACTAATGAATCTTTGCTTGAATAGGAAAAAAGTCTATACTCTAAAATCACTCTTCTATTATTTCATCCGCTGATTATTAAATATTAATTATATTGTTTGTAATTTAAGTCGCAGAAATTTAATTAAAAAAGGAAATACGTTTAAATAGTCAATTGAAATATAGCTGAATAGTACTGCGTGTTACAAAATATTTTAACTTTTTATTTCTAACTTGAAAATGATTAATTTTATCATTAAAGGTTTATTGATAAGGTGAAATGCTGTCTACGTAGGTTATCGACCAGATATAGGCGAGAATGATAAAGCAAATATTTTAAAGTTTACATTAGCAGATGTATCTTAGTTTTTGCTTACGAATTTCTAAAGGATTTGTTGTCTATTAAAATGTTAAACTGATCTACACAACTTAGTATTTTACTTGTGAATATTTACTTTATTTTCAGTTATTTCCTTATAATAACTGTTAGTGAAATGAAAGCATTACTCACCAATAGCGAGTTGAGCCAGGGAACAACCGAGAAGATTGGCTACTGAAGTTATTTCCCGAAGTTTGGCTTGTTGGCGTCGGCCCTCCTCACTCAGAATCTTGTCCTTTAGCCAGCTATAGCCCTGCAAAGGACAGTAAACAATTACGATGAGTATAAATCAGCGTGTTTCTGGTTACTGCAGTTTTCGTTTCTTTAAAATGTTGTATTCTGTTTGGGCCACTTTTTATTGTAGTGCTCATTTTTTTATTATATATTATTCTTTTACATGAAATCAGTTACAAGGAATGAAAATTCAATATTATATATCTTTAATTATTATGCATACACATAATGAGACTTAATTATATATAGAAAGCTATTTTTTTAATTGATATTTTATCAAATAACACATATACATACACATATACATAAAGATTTATAGAATATGTTTAGGTATCTTTTTTATTTTATGATTATGAATGAAGATGAATAATATATGTTTAGCAAATAATAAAAAATACGTACTATAAATAAATAACAATAAAAGTTTGTGGGTTATTGTGACTTTACGATATTTCTATAAGAAAACGCGCTGAGTGAAATAGTCTAACATTTAAGAAACATACCAGGTATTTAAAATTTATTAATCCTAATGGAGTCTTTAAATATTGGAAAAGTTATATTATGGGAAAGTAGTGAAGATATTATGTAAACACCCCAGTCCTCCCTTCCTCTCTACCTCTGGATAAAATGACAGTCCTCTTCCTAGATATGTCTCCGGAGATAATAAGCGAAGATAGATACCCACAGTTTCGCTGAGATATGATACGCATATAGGTAAGTATAAGTTTGAGGACAATAATGAGTAACTGACACGCGGACAATGATCAATGCCTGATAAGCAGAGCTACTTAAATCGTTGTAGTTTATATACCTACGTTCTATTATAATAAACCCAGAAACAATACTTGATTTACTTCTCAGAAACATTTTCAATAAATAAGAAGAAAAATAATTTGAGTAGGTAATATTTGAAGGCATTTGTTATAAAGAGTAGAAGGGCAAAATTGATTGAAAAAAGTTATAGGACTAGTAAGTATCTAGTTCTCTCTTGTGCAATTTATCTAAATTATATAGCTATACACACACATATATATTTATATACATAATATATAGTTTTTGTATTAATATTGGAACCTATCATCTCATTAAACAATTTTAATGGAAATTTTAAAATAATAATTGTAAGAATTTCTTCTAAATTATGCACTATTTTTTCTATATATGGTAAACCAAACCAAAATATATTAAAATCTATTATGATTTCTATTTAAACATTTTTTTTACTTTCATTATGTTTTAAAACAAAATATGAATCATGTAAATATGTCGTTATGTGATACAAAGACAGTCGTTTTATAAATAGCATAACAAATTGCCAAATACATGTATATGAATCGTATACATAAATTTGAAAATTGATTAACACTTTATAGAATGTGAGTATAACCAGCATAAATGTATAAAGATAAGCTGTTCATGCTATATCAATTGAAAGTACTCTAATATCTATTATAATAAATATATGCCTACATAATAAGAGAAATGATCAATGAATGTACAAAACATTTAAATTTGAACTTTAACAAAAATAAAGCATTGGAAAAATTAACTTTGTGTTGAATTCTTGTTTGTCAAACAACATTTGGGATTATAAATGTATAGTTTTACTAAAAAGTTAATCATATGAAATTTTGCATATATGCATGTACGTATGATGAGATTCATTTTCCTATTAAATATTTTGGAAAATGGATGTGGGTATACCTACTGTTTAAGAAAATTTCTAAATATTAATTAAAAGGTAATTAAAACAGTAAAGCTATTCGTTAATTTGGGAAAATGTTCAGAGTAGTTTTGTTTATTTAAATATTTTAAAATGTTGCATGTTCAACTTAGCAGGACATATACGTATAGTAAAAGCAAATTGACTTTAGCTTTGCAATTACGAGCTTTCAAATGTAAAACTTTTAAGCCAAATATACGTACTTTAATATGAGTATTTCATTTTTATATGTATACATTTTGTGTATATTCTTCTATAAATATATATACAGGGTGGACGAGAAGTAATGCACAATTATGTACAAAAAATGCTATATGCATATTCAAAACTATTGGTCATAAGTTAAAACTATTTAATCAATCAAAGCTTTGGTTAAAACGATTGCTATAGATTTCTGTGACTTTGGTTAAATTCATTGCTATAGATTTCTGTGGCTTTCGTTAAATCAATTGCTATAGATTTGTGTGTTTAGTTTAGTTCAGTCATGGCTGGTGTACGGATGAATTTAGAAGAAAGAATTGCTGCAATTAAATATTATTATCA
>JAYRBW010062333.1:0-10003 GCA_036023295.1 Invenusta paracnida
GGGGGGTCTTTGTTCTCGAAATGCTCGAAATGCGTGGGCGGAGGGGGGGTCTTTGTTCTCGTCCTCCTCCTTCCCTACTACTACTAATAAATATGTTACTAAAAATTAAGCTTTCTCTTTTTAATACTCGAATATAATATTTTTCTTTTTCTTTTTCTTTGTCGTACAGAATCACGTCATAACTTAACTCCCGACTTATGACAGACGGAGTTAACGGAAATAATCCTAACACTACTGGAAATTGACATAAAATACACCTTCGAAAAATACATATTGCCAGATGATAATTATATGAATTTTCGAAATTATCATCTACACGTAATATCAATTTAATCTCTCTATAAATCATACTGTTTTTAAATGGATTAATTTAAAAGTATATATTCAAAAACTATTAGATTATTTTTTGCAAGTTTAGACTTATTATTAATCGCTTGGAGGAATCCTTCTATTTCTAATGATAAAATAATATGGAAAAATGTCTACATGGAATAAAACTGATTTATAACAATAGCTTGTTTATTATTTTAATTTAAAATATATATCAAGAGATTATATACTATTAAAAACAGGTAAAAGAATTGTTTTTCCTTATAATTAAATAAAGCAGTCAAAGACCTTAACATCATATAACTTTTAGAATAAAGTATTTTTTATTGTAGATAAAATATTAATTCAATTATTTTAGTTGCTTTATGAGTTATAAGGAAAATGAAATAATAATTTCTAAACATAAAATAATGTTGGAAAATATCTACATTATATCAAATCATGTGATTTTTGATAATAGCTTGTATATTATTTTAATTTAAAATATATATCAAGAGATTAAATATGATTAAAACTGAGAAAATAAAATTTTGTTTATAACTAAAAAAGCGGTTAAAATATTGGAATAAAGTATTTTATCTATAATATATAATAACAGTTTGATATATCAAAATGAGTTAGTACACGTTTAATGTGATTACAATAGGCATAACAGAATGAAATCTATCATTTCAGCAAGATTATTGAAGCTTCTAGTCTTAACCATAGATATGAAATATTTACTTGTCTCTATCCATACCTGGCCTTTTTGCGCATCTATATCCCGGGGGACTCATTAGGCCCCACTTTTTTATAAAATATTTAGTTTGAAATTAAATTAGTTGATTAATTTTTTAAATAAATGTTATGCAAGAAACCCGACTTTCATTGTACTTTGTGAATTATTAGATGAAATTAATGACTACCCGAAACAGAGTTTTGTCGATTTTGAGAGAGATATGCATTTCTGATTTAAAAAGTATGCTTTGCTTATTGCTAACAAGGGAGGGAGTTTATGTTTAGTGTGGTCTCGCTACCATCCTTTTGGGTGGAGAAAAGTAAATATAACGAAATCCGTAAAACATTATTATTGAGAAAGTGACGGTAGCTTAGAATGCTCTGTTTATTCATTATAAAAATAAAAATAAAAAAGATGGAAAAGACTAAAAGCCCTTAAAGTCCCCTCCCCGGTGTGGATAGAGTAGAGACAATAGCGCAGTAGCTGGCATGTCTGACTACCAAGTCGTCGACCCAAGTTCAAATCCGGTATGCGCTTGTGGCTCCATTGACGGCAATTCATTCAGTCCTGGCTACCAGCTGTGATAGTCAAAAATGTCTAGCAGTATTGATGAAACCTTGTCTGTACACATTCCTTTAAATGTTTGAATTAAATTCTTTTAAAGAATTGACGACCAGGCCATAACCATCAACCCGCAGAAAATGTCATACATATTTATAAAACAAATTAAGCATAAAACAAAATATATATAATAACTTATTTAATGAAAAAATTATAAAACTATTTACAAATAATATGATGAATAAAAACAAATAATGGTCACTTGAGAGATGAGAAATAAAAAGTCAAATTATAAAATGTTTATTAGGTAACTCAAAAGGTCGAGCTTTCACGTTATGGCTGAATAACGAAAATTTAGATTTTTTTACTAGCAAACGTTTTATAATTATATTGGTGATTTTTAATATGTTATTTAGAAATTCCTATGTTTCCAAATAAAAATCTATGCAAGATTAAAAAGTACATCTGTCTCTCAGTTTTTCAAGTATTTAGCTTTGTGTGATGATTAAATATATAAATAAAGTTTACGAAATTGCCATATAATATAATCTGAAATAACTTTTAAATAATTGATTCGGTATTGAGCAACTTTTTTAAAAAGTTTGCCACTCCAGAAACCAGCACTCAGGTCAATTGGAGTGAAACGTTAAAATATAGTAGATTATCCTCTTGATAATTGTTTTTGCTTATGTATAACTTCAATCATTCTATTACTAAAATTTTAATTTTTTTATTTATATATATTTTTTTAACATAAGGCTTTCATAAATATAAACCAAATTCAATCTAATTGCTTCAAGCTGATTACGGATAGTGTTTTTCAAATAACACCAATTTGGAAATATGGATTGATCGCAAGATCTTAAAATAGCCTTATTGATTCTTGGAAATCCTGAACTTTCCCCCTACAAGATCTCTAAAACCATCAAATTAGCCTGTATTAGCCAGCAACAATACTATTCTAAAGGCAGAGTCCGCCTCCGGTCTCCAGTTACCTCTCACGATTACACAAATGAACTTGGTCACCTACAACATCCCAGTAGCCAATTGTAAATAAACTTGTGCTAGATTGCTGTCTGTGTAGGGGGTACTAAAGTTCAGGATTGCCTGATTATCAGTTGTGAAATTTGCTAGTAATAACATCCGCACATAATACTCGTGATAATCGTTGATTTGTGCTTGACCAATCTATGTATTTGTCGTTTATTGCTACTATACAGTGTTACAAGAGTAGGCACCAATTTTGCTTGCATGTCAAATTTATATTTATGATATGTTTTCAATAATATAAGAGTATAAAGCAAAGTTTTGCGAGTGCAATTGAATAATGTTTAAATTGATTTCCTGCATGTGACATGCAAGTCTGTAATCTTCCTGGTAAACGATGGCACGCTTTCTCACATAGTTCAATAGGTATATCAATATCGTTAACATTTTAGCTTTTAACTACGCGATATTTTAATACGGCCCTATAAAGAAATTCGCAAGTTTAGGTCAGTGGATCATGGAGGTTATTCAATTAAATAATCTGAAAATTCCCCTAGTTGTAGAGTTAGAAAATTGTTCAAACTAGTTTTCGCACAATACATTTGTCATTATTTTTTATTGATGATATTAGTAAATCATATTTCTAGTTCTCTAACAAAATTAATTTGTTCTAGATCCATTTCATTTGTCTCCTGCATAGTTTCAAGAAATAGGGAAAATAACATTTTGCTGAGGTTTCGACTACGGTTTGGATTTTCTGCCATATTTAGTAACCGGGTTGAATGACATTTTAAGACATCAATAAGACATGATCTTCAAAAACTTTTTTGTATCTCAACTTTTTCTCGAGTTATTGGCAATGTCTCATTTTGTGGGAACATCAAAATAAAAAAATGAAACCAGCTAAGGTTTTCACTTTTGTCGCAGTTAGCAACCGACGCCAGTCACTCAACGATTATAGATAGGCACAAAATTAAATTAAAATAACGTTAATCTATGCATCGATTAACTTAGAAAGATTATTTAGTTTGGCATATATTTTGGCGTAAAAAGCAATATATAAATTTCAAAAATCGGATGCTTCTTTTGTTACATAACCCTGTATGACTTTCATTGATAAATTTATACATATTCATTTACAAGTGCTGCTATCGTGTGTGACAAAGTAAATAGGGCCAAGATGTATAAAGTGAGTAATTATTCAATGTAGATGAGAATTTTCGTTTTCGATTAGTAAAACCATTTCTTTATGTGAAGAATAATAAGATACAGATTGTATTTATATATATAGGAGCACATTGCTTAATTACAATTTTGCGTAGTAATATTTTTAACATCTTTAATATCATTTAAGAAAGCGAGACAATTCAAATTTTGTTCATTTTGTGTTGTTCTTTTTTTGCTTCTTTTTGCTTCAAATGTTTTGGTCATGGATTATATTGTGTCCGAGAATACATTTGTCAAATTTTCTGGTCCAGATGATCGATACTCTATTCATCTGCCAATTGCTTTGTTCAATCATCTCAAACAGATCATCTATTTTAATGTGGCTTTTTACCTTTGCCTTCTTTCTACCGAGCTTTAGTCACCCCAGAACATAGAGATTTGAAGTGCAGGGCACATGAAGGAAATGATGTGAGTCCGAATGAGGTCCTTTTTATAGTTAGTGACTGCCAAGCACCCCCTCAAAATTCTCGCATTGTTGATCCCGTCTTTAACCAGTGTTGAAATATGTTTTGAAATCCTTTACTTGAATAAGCAAAAAATGCTAAAAAATAATGTTTTGAAGACTTGCATTTTCCGCTGCTGCGAAGTTTAACCGTGTATTTAACGTGTTTGAACTCGTCTTCGGCCCTCTGGTTGCGTCCGTCCATGTGATTTTGAAACCGTCATATACCTAGCTCAAGAGCATTATGTCCTATTTTAATTTATTATATAGTTCCTTAATATATAGCTATATAAAGTTCCTCGTATAGCCTCTTGTGACAAATTTTATTGTCAAAAGACGAAATGATGATTGCTTGGTAACTCGGGTTATCCGCGTGGTTACAGGTTACTGTCAGAAATTTGCCTCCTGCAATTTTGTAAGGCTTCTCATGAATGATGATACATTATAATTTTATCGTCGTTTTTGACCCATTCAAACTAGCACAACCGGTTTACTTGTATCCGAAAACTCTATTGGTAACATTGAATTACAACTAAATAAAAATTAACTTATATTGGTGAAAACAAGTGATAAAGAAGTGCCTTCAAGGGACAAACCAATTCCAAATGAATCTATATAATATGTACACGTCTACGTAATAAACAACAAAGACCACATGGAATTAGATTTCTTACAAAGACACTTTTCTTTTATTATTGTGTAAATTACAAATATGATTCATAGTTAACTCATTTATTTTTACAAACTGCGTTGTCTAATATATCCCACACAATAATATTCTAATCCAATCTAATTTCCTATTGCAATGCCAATAGTATGATGTACAAATTATGTATAACTTTATAAAAATGATGGCTACTAAATAGTCTCCTATAATCATCTCATTACAAAATGTTTTGTATAGATTACCGACGGTATGTAACCGTACAATCGACTTAACAAACAATAGATGGAGTTAGATACATAGATCATTATAGGTACTCACAATAGGTACTACTCAATTAGACTACTTAAATGTAATCTTTATAGTACAACTAAAAGGGGAAGATGAATAAGCGCGTCACTGAATAAGTGCGTTACAAATATATAATCTGTATTAAGAGCGTAAAACCAAAATAAAAATTCTGAATAAATGCGTCAGTAAGGGCATGAATAAGTGCATCACGGAATAAGAGCGTTATATGCAAGAGACTGAATAAGATCATCATGTCGTCATGCAAAGACCGAACTATTGTATTTCAATTTTTGAAATTTGACATTTTAACTCAATTATGTTCAAAATCAGGTCATCTTACTATTATAGAATTTTTTATTCTAATACTTTATCATTAAAAAGTTAGACAGTGTTGTATCTCAAATATATAATATTACGACTGCCAAAGTATTGTATCTCAGAAAATATTGTAATATTTTGAGATACAATATTTTGGCTTTATAACTTCATAAACTTTGACTCGAAAAATATACTCATATCTATTCACAAATCAGTGAAGCAGTTATTCAGTCCCTTGCATATGACACTCTTATTCAGTGACGCACTTATTCAGTCTCTTGTATATGGCGCTCTTATTCAGTGATGAGCCTTTTCAGTTCATTGTATCTGACACACTTATTCCATTTTTCTAGTTTCGGTGTTAATCAATGACGCGCTTATTCAGATCTTTGCTGACGCTCTGATTCCGAGCTTAACAAAATACCCGACACTATTATTCAAACCCTGACAAAATCAGTAACACTCTTTTTCAGGTCTCGAAATAGCCACATTATAGATAGAGTATTAAATATATCACTCTTATTCAGTGACGCGCTTATTCAGGCGACCCAACTAACTTTTTAATAGATGTTATTGACGAGCAAATATTCTAAGTTGTTACTTGATTTTAAATATTCCTTTGAAATCTTAGAAGAATATACCTTTAATCATACTAAACTTCTAAATAAAAACGATTTATTAATATTTTAATGGTTTACCAAATTCAATTTCTCAGCTGTTATATTTTGTATATAAAAGATAATTTTGAAAAAAATTCAATAACCCTCCTTGCATCTAAGCTTTTCAGTTTTTCTTTGCCTGTTTTCATCTACATGTACCTATATAATATAGTTTTAATAATGCAATTATAAGATTTTGAAAAAGGCTTCTAATTCTTTTACAGTTAATCTATATATCTTAATCCTTCAGTTAAATCATACAAGTAATCTTTATATAATTACTTCTAATCCTTCGATAATCTTTTTAAGTTCTTGTTTGATGATTTATTTCGTTCAAAAACTACGAGTACGTTGAATACACACAAGAAATATCTATGTTTGCTCATCTGCCTATCTTTTAAAAGATTACATGGTAACAATCTATACAAATATTTTTTGTTAAATAAATAGGCAGACTAAATACATTATATATATATATATATATATAAATAAAATACACGCAGACTGCAAACTATTTTGTTTAATATTAAAAACGAGCGATGTTAAAATATTTGAATTATGTCCATAGGTATATTATACGATAACAATGCATGTCCGAAATAAGATAGAACAAAAATTCATGTTAGTTATAAAATTATAGAATTGCAATGCAACTAGATGGACAATTCATCAAATGTATTATTATAAGGTTCTTTGTTGTGGAATTTAGAATTGCATTTAATTCCTTGTTTAAACATTTGCATCGTGAATTCGAACTACAGATTTTGCAGCTGCATTTGATAAGCGTTGATCATCCCCAATAGATTAAGATCTCGCTATCTCTTTTAAATAGACATTTTTTTCTTTGGGAATGTCATTGATATTCAGAAAATTATGCAAGCATGGAATAAACTGACTCCGGTTGTAAAGTTGTATAAACAAATTTTGTTGTTCCCAGATTAATAAAGGTCATTTAATTTGACATCAATAACAACAGCCTTCAAATTTTTAAATTCAGCGCGACCTCGCTCTACATCAGGTATCTCTTTAAAACGCATTGCTGATCTCTCCGCATTTTAGCCACCTGACTTTCTTAGCATAATTTCTGTTAGATATACATACCTACTGTTTTCCTTTCGTAATTTTAAGACAACACTGACTTCTTTTTCGTCAGTGGAAGCGACTTTGGCTTGTTCTTCGGTGTAGGTCAGTCTCTAGATGTTTCTCTGCTTCAAAACAATCGGTGAATCATCTGTCAAATTTAAAGAACGAACTCAATGACGACTTTTGCAACCGAAAACAACTTCATAAGGTGAACGCCCAATACTGTAATGAAAACAGTTATTTTTCTTCTAATGAACAAAACGCAATCCCTCTGACCGATGATTTGTATTGTTGTCTTTTAGCCAGCAAGTTAAAATGGCCTCAATCTCCTGATTGGCACATTCTACTGCACCTTTTGACTCAACAATTGACTTTAGAAGTTAAGACTTTTTCAGTTGGCACGTGTCACACAAAAAAGTATTTATATTTTCTTTTGTTACAAGAAATCGAATTAGACTGAATTATAAACATGTATATTATTAACAAATTATTTAATTAAATACGCAATTATAGCTGCATCATAATAAAGCAAAAGGCTTTTTTCGTCTTTAATATCTGTTACATATGTGTTTAATGTTGTATCCGTAAATATTTATTTATATGTTTAGTTTAAACGAAGCTTGCGGCTAAACGTGTATACCATAACATTGTTAAAAATCGTCTAATATTGTTATTTTGCATCTCGTATTTATACACCTTGTATGCTTTATTGGTTATAGTCTCCTTTTTGTTATTCTATTTTGCCTATTTAATTAATTTTATTTGTTATAATTCATTTTGTAATATGTTTTTATTTATGAGCTTTTCATATGTTTTCGTTGTCTTATTTATGCATTTTTTTAGATAATTAATAATACTGTTATTATCAACAAGATATCAAAGGACTTCCTGGAAATCTAAAATATTATGATATTTAAAAAACACAACACTGTAACACTGTTGCTACGGATGCGGTGATTTACAGTAATATATGGAACATTATTCACACCATATCAACAATAAACAACTATATTCCTACGTATTTTATATTCCAAATTTAATGTGGGAAGATGTGGGTAGTGTTTTAAACGTTATGCACAATAGAAAAAAAGGATATGCAAAAATTAGTCTATTTAATTGTGAGAATATAACATCAATATATACACCTCAGTACAATCCTCACTGGATGAACGATTCCAACAGGCTAAATGCTCTACGGGTGGTATGTGACACGATTTGGGAAAATCAAGTTATTGACCTATTTTTCTTAAATGAACAGGTCTCAAAGAGTATCATGCTTCAAGATTTTCTTGGGCCTATCTCGATGAGTTACCAGTATAGCACAACGACAACGACAACTATTCTTAGAAAGTATTTGTTTAAGACTATGAATAAGAAGGTGAAGTACCGTTGGGTGGCCACCAAGATCCCCAGATCTAACTCCACTCAATGTTTTTCCTCTAGGGACAGTTCAAAACGGTTGTGTTTAAGACTAGGCGGAGAACGCTTGATGACTGAAAGTCAGTATATCGACTGAAATGATCAAAATTGAGCTGCAATCATTCTATAATCAGTTCTCGCTCGAAGCAATAAATGCATTTAAAAAGATGGTGGTCATTTTGAGTACATTTTGTGAGCTCATAAACTGTAAAAATTTTGTATATATGTATTGATGCTACATTCACACAATCACATTGATTGATTTGTGTTTATCATAATATATTTTCAATGATGCGTATACTTATGAAACATTATCTGCATGATACGATTTTATCTTTTTGAGATATTAACTTTGGGTATTATTGAAATTATAATCATTATAAACATATTTTTGCACGCATATTTTCCTATCATATTAAAATGATTAAAATATTTTGAAATAATTGTTTATAATAATAGGAAATAATATATTCAGTGTTGCCTGCTGATATTGTATATTAGAAAATGCTTCCATTATCACATTGCAAAATGTATCCATTATATTTACAAGCAGATTATAGAATTAAGAGGAAACATCTTTTTAGATTAGGACGGTGTTGTGTTTTCAATGAAAATCAAAAGCATTGTTGTGTCTATTCAACATACCCATATCTTTTTTGAATTCTACCCACGAAACATGATTACTATCTAAAAATTATGTTTATTATAAATTTATTTTTTATACAAATTTTTCTGCGTTTACTAAAAGCTGAAAAAATGAAGATGCAAGCTTTACAAGTTTTTAAAAACTGAAGATTTATAGATTGATAGGTAGTATTACTTAGAAATTAATCAATATATATATTAATAAAATGGCAATCAAAAATATTTTCATTGAACATTTTGTGCATTTTGCAATTGTGGTCAGCATATATTACCTATTTTAAGCATTAAGTATATGCCAATTCATTTACATATCGAAAAAATATATTGAAAAATATATGAATATTGTATTTTTATTAATCTTTCATATTGTGGTGATTAAAAAAATATAAATGATCTATATTTTTGACCACAAACTTACTTCTACAAATTATTACGCTATTTGTTTGGATAGTCAATCTATGTTTGTAAAGTATAGAATTATGCTAACTTATTAAATATTATTGTAGAAAGAATATTTTTTTAAATATATCAGAAAGGTCTTTTTATATATATATATTTTGTAGTGGTAATTAAAAATCTGGAAAGGATCTACATTTTTTACTATAATCATACTTTTTCAAATTGTTACATCATTTTTTTAAGATAATCTATGTAAATGA
>JAYRBW010062334.1:0-10002 GCA_036023295.1 Invenusta paracnida
GAGAATGGCTTCGGTTAGAAGCCGAAATATATACCAATACTATATCTAATTATATATTACGTCTTTTGTCCTTCCTTTTATTATATATACAAAGACGGCAATGAATATTTCTTATGTACTCAATGTTTTACTGGCAATATATTTTACTTTTATAACTATAACAATAAAACACGAGAAGGCATATTTTTTAGTAAATATAAGCAATGCCACATAAATTGAATTCAATAAGCTAAACGTATAATGGTTTCCATATTAGAAACACAAACATTAAAATAAAACAAGCGGTTTTAATTGTGTAATTCCTATATGTCTACGGATAATTTCATTTTTATACTTTAAAATTATACAAATATTGAAAACAAAAAATATGTTAACACATTCACGTCTTCACATTCACGTCACCAAATATATGAAAAAATTGATCATCTTAAATAGAAAAATTTATAATACCTACATACCATTTTTGCAATATAATTTTGATAGTAGCAGATAAATTAAAATTTAATTTTTCTGATAATGCTACAAATTAATTATTAATCAGAAACATCTCCAAATATATACAATATTACGCATATTGCATAAGTTTTTACATATCGATCTGAACAATGCAGGTTTATAAGAATAATAAAAGTTATTAATCTTATCGACGTTACAAGAACAAAAGTGCAAATCAAATAGTCTATTTAAAAGTCTAATTTATATTTTAATTTGTATCATTATTCCCAATGACTTTGTATGTATATAAAGAATAAATATGAATCGCTCTTTTGTCTAATTGTCAAAGCTCAAATATTACACAATTATCCGAATAAGATGCAACGCAAACGAGAACTCACCCGTATCCAACGCTGTGTTGACCCGTAAATCCAGCTGCTGACATAGCAACCGGCAGGAAGAGGCAGTCGTCAGGCGGACCCCCCGGCCGCCTGGGACCCATCCCCACTGTTGTTGGAAGAGGACGAGGCTGTAGCATCACCGGCTGTTTCATATCCCCCGCAGGTGTTGTCGCCAAGGGAACACCACCGTTGCTAGGGGCTCCGGCACTTCTGTTATTGTTACCTCCTCCGGGCGGCGGTGGAAGAGGAAGGGGCGGCTGATGGGCTGTGGTTTGGTCGCTAGGGCCGATTGTCAAGGGAGCCGATGAGCCGCTACCGTTGTTGTTATTGTTGTTGTTGTTGTTGTTGTTAGAGGGCCGCCTTCGAACCACCTCAACAATGATGGGCTCGGGGGCGTTCTTGAAAGCCTCAACAGCTTCGGCGTGACTCGAATTGGAGAGATCTTGACCGTTCACCTGCACCAGACGATTGGGAAGTCCGAGAGAAAAACACAATATTCACGTGCGAAAAGGTGACTTTTAATAAAAATAAATTGTACCTATACAGTACTCGTGCCTTAGTTCAACTCAAGTGAATACTGCAGCTACCCTGCGTGTCCGATGAAATGAAAAGGTAAGCAACGACACTTAAAATTAACTCATGTGGAAGACATACAGCACAAGCTATAGGGGACACGATAGAGCAGCGAAGATTTGAGACGAGAACTGAAGCAGTAATGCTCACTTTTGATTGGTTACTAGTAAGCTCAACTCAGTTTCGTCAATTGTTCTTATTGGTAGGTATTATCTCCCTAGGAAATTCAAATAACATAATAGTTTTGTGCTTCTTTGTCCCTTAGCTTGTAGTTAAAGGAATAAACCTATAAGACATTTTTCATAGATGAAATAAGAGAATCAAGATATTAAATTTCTCGATTGAAATTTAAGTTCTCTAAAATGTTCAGAATATAAAAGATAAAGAATGGCAATAATTACCTAAGTAGGTATGTCGGGTAGGTAGGTATTGTAAAATTTTAAATATCATATTCCTATTCTTTACTCCTTTTAAAATTGATTATACCTAATCTACTAAGAAAAAGGAAAAGGAAAATTAAATAACAGAAACAATTACCTTAATTTAAATAAAAATTATACTCGTACAGTTAAGTATAATACTTATTTGAACTGTCGTGTACCTACTGTGCAAGCAGAATTTACATGCTACATATTAGAAGCTTTTTAATTAATAAACAAATATCATTATGTATCAATTCATTCAGTAAACTGATTATATTTAATTCGAAATATAGAATATAGTGTGTTCTCAAGTGTAGGTATCATTTTAAATTTCGACTTTTTTATATATTATTCTTTCACAATAAGTAGGTATATACCTAATGGAAAAGAATTCGTTCTGATATTTAACTATTAGGTACTTGGAGATTATTACTGTTGGAGCTTATTATACACTTCAGCTGCCTTGTTAACGTATAATTGTTAACAAAACACTACTAAATGTATATATTATTTATCTCTACATATTTTATAGAAATTTAAAAAAATACTACTGCGCTTTAATCACATGACCATCGTCCACATTGTTCCGCATAATTATATATAATTACATGCTTACGTAAATGCACCCAAAACAATTAAAGCAGATAAAGTGCTGGCTGGAATATTCTATTCATACAATAATTCGTTCATTGCTGGTAATTTTTTTTTCTAAGATTCCTCCTGCCCGGACGCTGTGCAGAGTATGCAGACAAATCGATTGGAATTATGAGGCTTATTCTGTCGACGCGGTTTATATACAAACTATAATATGAACATATTTTGGGCGGACCACATCAAGGGGCGGAAGAGTACAAAAAGAAGGAGGCGCCGTTTTTGCACACTCCAAATAATGCCCAAGAAAAGGTGCTCAGGCTTTTGTATTATATATATACTCATAAAAGGTGTCTTCAGCTGCACCGGTATCTCATAAGCGTCCCTTTTTTTCAAAGACAAAAGGGACGGAGAAATGTCCCGCACCATTGTAAAGAAAAGATTCTGTATAGTTTATGTATACAAGAAGAATCAGCTCTATATACACGGCCGCGGTCGAAATATTGCATGTGTGTAGAAACTATAATACATACATAAGGGAGACAAATTGCTTCTTTAAAAATAAGGGTTGTAGAGCTGCAATGTTGGATATATATATATTTAATGCAGTTTACAGACTTGTACCTAAGCTTAATTATTTAAAACAATTAGGTGCGTCACTTCTGAATGGGGGGAAGGGGGGGAGGTTGGTCCCTCGATGTTTTTATACAATTCCTAATTGATATACATTTACAAAGCGACATTTTGTGCTTTCTAGGCTTTTTGTATAACTATAACCTGCACGAATAAGTGTATTATAAGATAGCTTATATGTTTTAATGTTTAAATATCAGTGGATTGACAATATTAAAATGTAATATTTCGAATATCTTATCCATAAAATGGGATTGTTGAACGTAGTTGGTAGAATAACTTTATTATACAAGTGATTAATTTGTTAAAACATAAAAAAATATTTAAAAGTGGAAATAAATTAGTACTATTTTATAGCACTAAATGATAAGAGTGTAGCTATAATATAATAATGATAATACAAAACTTCTTCCCTCAGAATATTCTCAGTCATATCAACATTATCGTTGCACATGAATGAGATCACATAAACCGCAAACTGTGGTCAGGGCACGTCTCATCAATAAAATAACTTGGTCTTCCGCGCCATAGCAACATGAAATATGAAATATGACAGGAAGAAAACATACGCTATTAAAAGCACCAACGTTTAGGAGCGTAAGTGTGTTTTATTAATCTGCATTTATTTACAACAAAAAAACAAATAATCGGAAATTGATTGAAAAGCACGTTTCTGAAGAATAAACTCACTTTGACGGAAATCATTTAGTCACTTGTAATAGGTTTCTCAGACATCCACTTTCTAAATATATATACCGTAAATAAAAAGCATATATAATAATAGACCCACTGAGTAAATCAATCAAAATATTTGGATACATATATAGGTAAGTATATACCTACTAATAGCAATCTATATTTAATAATAATACAAAAATAATACGTTAGTTCACTGGCTTAAGTATAAGAGAGAGAGAGGTCAAATTGTAACGAGGAAACCACCTGGAATACTCATGGTCCGAAAGCGGGAAAGCTTGCGCAGGGGTCAATAAATGTGTATGATAAAAGAAAAGGAAAACTACTTATTATAAGTTCCTATATATATAGCTGGGGGTCAGAGGGTTGTTGACAGACACATGCTTTCTTATCAAATTTGTAGCACTGAAAAGTCATTTTGAGTTGTGCAATATTAATTATAACTATAACTTAAAATAAATATACGAACTTCAATAAAGAAATATGAATGATAGACAGGCTCTGTAATTCTGGTGTTGTCACGCGCTATATATGGTATGCACGTATAAATATGATGCTTCATAAAGTATACTCTAGTCCTTATGTCACACCATTTTCAATGCTGAGTATAATTTCTTTTATCATAAAATTAACACTATTACCTCTATATAGGTATACTTGCTCATAATTCATCCATACACTAGAAAAATGAGTCTAAAAACACTTATAGGCGCAGACTGCAACATTTATGAAGATGTGCCTTATTAATTTCATTATTTAGGAAAGATATTAAAAATTCACAAGAAATTAGGTCTGTATATAATTCATTTCAATAAATTGCTGTTCGAGATTCTATTCTTTCTCATAAAATCGTTTTCTGCATTTATGTAGGAAATTGTTTCATGTATGTAAAATATATACAAAGATGTAAGCAATTATAATAATATATGTATATCGCTAAATTGTCAATATCTTTGTTTTGCGTGGCTAAGTTTTATAGAAGAAGCTGACCCGTTTATATGAATATGGCCAGAAATATATATTGTCTCTCAAATATATGAGCTATTCGAACATATTGAACTGTTTTCGATTAGGTGGTTGTATAGGTAAAGAAGATCTCATTTAAGTCAGTAATATGTATATTTTGCAAATATATTCTGATAGTAATAGTATAACATTATATATAAATGATTAAAGTAAAAAATATAGTGTAATTTGAAAAAAAATGGATTTGAAACTAAAATAAATAGTCTATAGCATGTTAAATCAAGATTTCATTATAATATTCTAAATAATACTTAGTTTTTCATTATTAACTTGTCTATCGAACTAAATAGCAGTAAATCGACTGCTACATAATATATTAATTACAAAAGAAAATTCACTATTAAAAATAGACAGAAAAAATGGTATAATTTGGACAATAATAAAATACATTACTGTTTGCTGCGTATTGTAAACTATAAATTCTTTACTGTTTTATAATACTACTTAGGAAATTACTCAGTAGTAAATCTGTACTTAAATAAACTATTTGAATTTACTTGAATTTGGCCTATTGTCATATGCTAACTTACCTGTGGAGTATATAAGAGGAAATATCCTGGCTTCAATTATAAAGAACGATATTTATTTATTAATAATAAATGGAGTATATTTTGGTTGAATATACATACCTAATAAATTACAGAATATTTCGGAATTATATATCAATATGCCGAACCAACTATAGATTATTGACTTATTTAAAATAGTTATGTTTACTCTACTTTGACTGCAGATTTAAATATATGATATAGTCATGAACTTCGTTTTAATTCAAACATTTTATATACCAGTAATTCTGATATATTTAATCGCCATTTTTTAAATATCTGAAACCTACCGATTAAAAAGTATATTTTAAAATATATATCATAATATATACAAATTGGAATGACTATATATTCAGTATATATTCTCACTGATACATAATTTTGTTTCTTTTTTAATGCATATAAACAGAAAAGTACAAAAACCAATGGCACAATATAATGATATGATAAAATTCTTATATCTACATCTATAAGTATCTTATCTATATAATATATATCAAATTGAGATTTTATAATCAGTGATCGATAATTAATTAAAGTCGACTTATATTGATTTTATTAATTTAAACCTTTTAACTATATCATTTATCCCTCTCCATTATGTATGTACAAACAGTAGATAACATAACACATTTTCAGACTTGAAATCTTTTCAAAGAGGACTATTTTACAAAAATTATAATGAAACGGTATCCATTGATCGGAGCAATTTCCAGACTTTCTAACTTCTTACTACAGTATGTATAGAGTATAGCACTTGCCTATTCATAAACTGAACGTGGATATATCCATGACACACTGCACAATTAGTATACATTTATACGTCCAAGGCTTTTACATATTAAATATAGGGATTATATCGTATAGAATATATATATAGCAAAAGGCGACAGGACAGCAGTGTCAAACCCCTTCACTCGCATGTCGTTAATGTGGGCCGGAATTAAAATGTAATAAAACGAGCCTCATCTGTACCTATAACAGGATTGCAGCAGGGATCTGCCCTCAAAAATCTAGGTCCCCAATTTGTTCTGACACCGTCTATATAACATGTAAGTAGAGAAACGACAGAATATGCCTACGTTAGGCGATTGGTATTAGTAGCAAAGACCTATAATATTACACTGACACCTGCTATATAGTGGGGCGCAATATGTGGGCCATTTTATCGTTGAATTAGCATACGCCCCCTTTTCCCACCTTCTTAAATCTATTAAGTCTAGGTAATGTATTCAATAATATATATACATATTATATCTTGAACAGATTTTATTATTAAGCATAAGACCCAAATTGTATTATTTATAGAACATAAGGCACAATTGTAAGACAGAGTTAAGATCTATTTACATGGGTACAATGCTTATTGATTTGATGAGAAAAACTCAAGTGTACCCGAATTAGTGCGGACCCCAGGTGCACCGGGCTGTGTATAAGTCTTCTTATACCTTTTCGAGGGTCTGTGCGTTTCCAGTTTTATACCTTTCAACAGATGTCTTTTGAAAATTTCAAATTTCGCAAGTTTAGATATTGGATATATTTATTTGGGTATATATTTTATATAATATATTCGTGTACATGTACAAGCATATGCACTGCAGCAATTTGTAGTTATAGTCTATATTTGCATAGTGCCCGTGACTATTTGAAACTTTACATCCAAAATGTTCTTTGATCTGTAATCAAGGTCGAGTATTTGAACCAAATCGGGAAAAATCTTATGCTATATATAATAATGAACTAATGTAACAATGAAAACCTGACATATTTTATTTAATCTTATTGATGATAATTATTAGTATTTATGTGAAGCTTTTAAAAGATATTGAATACTTCACTTTCAATGATTTATTATACTTTTATAAATACTAAAAATATATGCTGAAACAGATGCGCAAATCTTCAGAATCTATAAATCTAAGTCTAACTTGATTTATTCAATAATCCTGATAAAATCACCATTAGAAATATATATTAACATACAAAATAAAAATAGTATCAATGGTAATTTATATAACTACTCTATATTTTGGGAATAAAAATTAATAGAAAGTCTATAATTCTTTTGTTTCTTAATCTTCAATGTAAAAACATGTCTGCTATATGTATATCATATATGTATATTTAAACAAAAATTCTCCACAATTATAAAAAATATCTATACCAATTCTTATAGAAAACTTTTATGCATCATTTAAATTATTTATTCAAAAATCGATATATTTATATATTAAAAACATGAGCGATCTTTGAGCAGATAACTCATTGGCATAGTAATATAATTTAAAAAACAATTAGTTTTCTAAGTTTAATAATATTATAAAGAAATACTCAAACTACAATAAATAAAATGTAGTCAGTCATGCTAAGTTTGCAGCCATCTTTATGGCGGCCGAGAAGGATCATACAACAAAAATGTAAGAATATAGTGAATATGTGGACATATTATTCGTGTAAATGTGAACATATTCCTGTAAATGTGGACATATTCATGTAAATGTGGACATATTCGTGTAAATTATCCTTCTCGGCCGCCATATTATGATTTGCAAATATGTGGAAATATTCGTGTAAATGTGGACATATTCGTGTAAATGTGGACATATTCGTGTAAATGTGGACATATTCATGTAAATGTGAACATATTCGTGTAAATTATCCTTCTCGGCCACCATATTATGATTTGCAAATATGTGGAAATATTCGTGTAAATGTGGAAATATTCGTGTAAATGTGGAAATATTCGTGTAAATGTGGACATATTCGTGAAAATGTGGACATATTCGTGTAAATGTGGACATATTCGTGTAAATGTGGACATATTCGTGTAAATGTGAACATATTCGTGTAAATGTCGACATATTCGTGTAAATGATCCTTCTTGGCCGCCATATATGTGGACATATTTGTAAATATGTTCAAATTTACACGAATATGTCCACATTTACATGAATATGTCAGCATATTTGCGAATATGTCAACATTTACTCGAATATGTCCACATATTCACTATATTCTTACATTTTTGTTGTATGATCCTTCTCGGCCGACATACATCTTGGATGTGTATGGTCATCGATCTGTAGCCATATTTATATTGACATATTTTACAAATGTATATTATTTAAACAGCTATATATATAATTAACAAAGATTCGCTGAATTTTGCATTTTGAATCAGGCTTTCAATATATATATCCAAATATGATGGATACAATTACTTGTATAAATCTTTGCTTTAACTGGGGTTTAATAAAAAAGTAAACAAATATTTCAAAAGTTCGAAAAGGTTATTTATACCAATATATATACCGAACGAAGTCATGTTATACATACACAAATTTAAAAATGTCCATTTACTAATTTTATTACGCACTGCCATCGTCTGCAGCCATCGTCAATACACAGCGTCGGCCTTAAAAATACATTTTGATAAATATGACTTTGTTTCTGTTTACTTGTCTGGAAAAATTGTTTATCTAAGCAATGCACGGCTATATAATATGTATAATATATATTAGAACTGTGAGTGTATGTATGTCTGTGTTTATTATAATGTATTACGTAAACAGGACAGACTTTGATTATATATATATATATATATATCGATACAGTGGAGGCTGCAGATTTTAGCGCCATTTAAGCACGCGAGGCACATATTATAAAATACACCCGTCGACAGGGTAATAAATGACGCCAGAGAAGGACGCATCGAATTTTTGTCGGCCCTTTCAAATTTAGTCTATATACACAAATGTTATACACGAGGTGTAATATATATATATATATTTGCGGTGGGCTGATCCGCGCATGTGCACCGTTAATTTCACTTGTATATGTGTATATATATGGTCTCCAAATTTACCGATAAACAGGTGGGGATTGCTTGAGTGATGTAGGTGGAAATTAGAGATGTCACTCCAAAAGTTTATTGCAGGACATGGTAAACTCATATAACCCATGCAATACAAAGGTGTATCAATTAATTCAACGAAATTTTAAATTCCACGTAATATCTGACTATTTCGTCGCATCAGAGTTTTATGGCTATTTTTTGGTTACATTCATTCATGCATGTTATATTAGAAAATGGCAGTTGAAAATCTATGAATATAAGAGAAAATATTATCTTAACTTGACTTTTTATATCATAACTGCATATGAAGAGGTGTCTGCTGTATGTATATTAAAAACAAATATGTCTTATCTTTAATTTTTATAATTATTTATCTCTAAATTGGCATATTTTCTATGTTAAACAAGGTACTTTTTGGTACTTAAATGCACTATACATTACGTGGGTTATATAGTTTTGGCATTGAATCAAATTTATTAGGTTTAGAGGTATGATGTATTACAAACATTTATATCGCATAGGTATATTTCAGGTTTATGTAAATAAATATACCTCAAATATAGAAAATGAATCCGTTATATGTAATGCTTACACGTATATAACTATTGATTAAGAACAAACAAGCACGTCAATAATATATTTAAAGAGTTTTACATCGAAGAACCACAGAATATAGTAATGACCAGAGATTCCGTGTATATGTCTCCTCTACACACTAAAAAAAATAACAGTAAAATACTGTTTTTTGCTTGTGGATAACAGTACCTACTTAGTGTTATACTTACTGTTATCCATATCGAAAATTTAACCATTATTTTGTT